>VXBO01007135.1:2307036-2321960 GCA_013400135.1 Rhinoptilus africanus
CCGCACAGCCCCCGCCTCCCCCCGCGCTAAATTTAGCGTTTCAAACGCCACCGACGGGGCCCGGATCCCGGTGTGTCCGTCCCACCGGGCAACCCAGAGCCTTCTTCCCAAACCCGCTCCACGGACTAACTCCCGCCGCTTCCCCAGGGGCAGGGGGCACCGNCAAGGGGAGACAGCCGCAGGCAGGGGAAGGGACAGATGCTCTGGGATAAGGGTGCCGGAGGGATAAGGAGTTGGTGGGGGGGGGACAGAAGGGAGCCCTTGTCCCAGGGAGCCCCACCGATGGTGACAGCGATGGACCCATCTGAGGGCACGGGTGGCTGCAGAAAGGGTCCCGGACCCAGGCCCAGCACATGCGCTTGCCCCCACCCAGGTCTCTGCCTTGAGGGGCAGCATTGATCTGCTTCCTTAGACCTTGAACGAGGACCCACAGCCATACGGCGTCTGGGCAGGCAGGACACCCAGTGCCACCGTCCTGCACCCAGCGCGCTGCTGGCAGCCCCTTCCCGGCACACACAGAGGTCACGCCGCTGACCTGCCCCGTCTCTGGGGCTGCCTGGCTGAAAAAAATAACCTTGGTGCTCAATGCAGCTTGGCAATGCTGACCAGAAAACGAAATCTCGCCAAAAACCCAAGTTTTAGGACACAAAACCCTCGTACATTCACAAAATGGAGGGGTGAGCACCACGCAAACTGACCGCGGCAGAGGCAATAACACAACAGTGCACCTTTCCAGCTGGGGGGGGATAATTTATCTCTCTTATCTTCTCTACAGCCTGTTTAATTTACATGCTTGGTTTTACAGGGAGATGTTCCTCACAATCTAGCACGGACATGTGCTAAAACGGTCACATTATTTTTATAATAGTATTTTTTAAATTAAGATTCTCCCCAGTGGGACTATGCACAGTAGTAAAGTTAAACACCCACGTAAGTGATAGCAGGATCAAAGACCATGAATCACAGAGGTTTCCTCGCAAGCACATTTAGTAGGATGAATAATTTTATATATACTTCATCCTAAAAGAAAAATCAATAAAGACACGCTGCTTTAAAGATATAAAAATCTAGCAGCAAGAAAGGGCAGAGATCACCCATAAAAAGCAGTTTGTACAGTGACAATGAAGAAACAAAAAAAGTTAATGATTATGTTGTGCAGATGGAAAATGCTAACTGCTAAGCCAAATTAAATAAGATCTGGAAAACTAGTTGCACCATCTCTTGCAATTTAATTTACTCCTCTTTAAATAGAGGGCAAGATAATGAGCAGTTGGGAGAGCTTGGAGTCTAAAAATTCACTGGTATGCCCACTCCGAGAGCTCTCTCTCTATTTTAATGGTGACCCACCAAAAATGTTAACCCTGAAAAAAACCCGTCGCAGTAAATGGCTGTGCCTAGGCACAGATTTCCTCAGAAGAGCTGGAGAAGACTGGAGGAGAGGAGGAGAGCGCTAATTTCACTGAGCCCTAAAGGGCCACGTCTTGCCCCCGTGACTGCTGTTGACAGCCTCCACTCCTAAGACGTTTTTGGTGTCCTCTGCTGAGGCTGCCAACACAATATTAATTTTTGGGCATGCAGCAGCAGCATCACACTGGAAATAAGGCCAAACCCACTAGAGTGTACGACAAAAACTAACTAACTTTGAATCCAGCACCTGCCTCTGTCGGGAACCGCACGCTTCAGTGAAAACCTCCAGATTCCATTGTCAGAGAGCTGCTCCTCATTTAAAACATTACAGCTCAGGTTGAAAACAAATTATTCTGTTACAAACAATCTGAGCTGCAAGGAACCGTACAGAAGTACATCCCCCACACCTCCGAGACACGGAGTGAGTACCAGGCGGCAGAGCCCGTATCGTTATTCCAAATGAGATGTGTAAAGCCTCTGTTTATTTCTTGTTTACATCAGTAAATACCAGGCTTCACGGTGGCACAAGGTACGTTGTGGGAATCTCAACTAACAGTAAATTAATCCGGTTGTGGAGGAAGGGCAATCACAGGATGCCTTGAATTAGCACATCCTTTGCCTACAGAGATTTCTAAGAAGTCGTGACACAGAAGCAAAACCAAGTCTCCCGAGATGAATCTCACACGGAAAAGGGATGGGGAGAGCAGCATCCTGATTCTGCTTAGCTACCGCACGCTGCCAGCGCACCTTCAATAAGCTCAGTTCAGAGATTTAAAAAAACCCCAGGAAGTTATTAGCACTTTTAGAAAGGTATTTTAAGGCTTTTATTAATAATGTATTTCATTGATATTTGCTACCTATCTTAAGATTTCTTTTTAAAGAAACCCCAGTGATGCCTTTTCCTGTGCTTTTGCACCTTCTCGAGCAGATTTACCATAAACAAACCGTGTTACGGTGAGCCCTCTGCTACAAGGTGCTGTGAAGGTGAGAGGAGTTGCTTAAAGCTCACCAGCAGAGAAGGGGCTTCTGGCTCCATTCCTTACATCCTCCTCCTGCTTGCACAGTTCTCCAGGAAAACATGTAATCCTCTGCTAGGGCTTTATAAAGCAGGGCAAGAGCAGGACTCAGCTGGTAGATTGGCTCAGCTGATTTCAGATGGGGAACAGCTGACATTTTCCCAGGTATCAACTGGGGAGGAAAAAAAGAGAAATCCTGCCCCATTCTGCGTGCTCTGGCCCTGCCTGCACGCCTGCACCCAGCTGCAGGCTCCTGAACCTCTGCCGCAGCAAGGGCCCAGCTCGCCCCACGCGGGGGGGTCATTGGAGCTGAAGAAGGCACGTTATAGCCAGAAGAAACAATGAATACTTCATAACTTCCCATGGTTTTACTTGAGATTTAGACCCCTACTCTTAGAATCCTTGCTGATCCCAAAATCTTGGCAGCAATGGGTACCTTACATGTGCTTGAGTTGTTATTTGCCTGTTCCAGTAGCTTTTCCCGTAGCCCCTGTGGGGAATCCCCGCCATATCAAGCCACGGTGGCTCGCAGGGGCAGAGACGGTGACTCTCGGGGGCTGGCTGCCTCTTAAAACCACCAGGACCATCCTTTCCCCACCGACAGTTGTGTACCATCACTGCGGCCACTGCAATGCCTGCGCGTATGAGAAATATTAGGAACGCATTAGGCTTATTTTAGCTATATTCTAATGCCGTGTAGCACCTGGGAGGGAGGAAGGGCACAAGCACCATATGAGCAGTTGTATCACATTTCCACCCTGGAAGTGTTCCACAGCTATTTCTGAGGTGATAGGTACGACACCTTAGGAAGCGTCTAATAGATAACCTGGTTTTATTCCTGATACAGAATGAACTGTTGGAAATGTTGGGCGAGACCTCTCTCTAGCCAAAGCTCCTCTTTTTCACTCCCAGGCAGAGATGGCTGGAGCCTAAACCTTCGTGGACTTGAGGGACGGAGCTTAAACCTTCATGGACTTCAAGCCCAGCCGCTGCCCCGCCGCCTCGCGGGCCGAGCCAACAGCCATGAAATGTAATTTCCCTACCGAACGCTGGAGTCACGATCACTTGCTCTTGAAACACTGCCTGGGACTTCAGGAGCATATTAAGTAACACAAGAGCTGCCCCTGAAGAGGTTCCCAGGAAGATAAACTGATCAAGCGAGAGCCGAAGCAGAGGTGAGGATGAAGGGATTTTGTTTGATATTTGCTTCCAGAGGCTTAAATAAATGCTTTTTAAAACCTAAAACATGATATTGAAGTGCTGAATCCCAGTGCTTTTGGCAAAAGCTCCCTCATCTAGGAATGATTTCATATCAGCCAAGCTGTTAAGCGGAGGTTGTCATGGAAACAAGTTATATTCAAATGATATGGCCAGAGATACGCTGTATTTAGTGAGTTCTTCATTCGCTGCATACTGGGAACATGTCAGAACTAAATGATATTGCATAACTTTGTTTTGTTAAAAACAAACTGGCTCGCTGCCCCTATTTTTCTCGCAGGCTGGTGTCCAGTCCTGCCTGGGACGGGAAGTTTCACGCGCAGTACCGAGCACTGCTGGCTGCTGCAAGCTCCCGTTCATCGAAGTCTTCCTTCAAATGCATGAACCTACCGAAGTCAAACAAGGTACGCAAGGCCAGGGAGAGCCAGGAGGTATCACTGCAGTTTGCTGTTGGAAGTTTACTCCGGCAGGACCCACTTGGTTGGCTGGAATAGCGTGCGCCAAGGGGAGACCCTGAGGTATCTGCTATCGATAACCCATTTTTGGGTCAGTCTTTGGAGCTTCTCAAAGCAGAGGAGCCTTTCCTTAGCTTGTACAGTTGACATAAGCATTCGCTGGTCCAACAACGAAGTGTGGTTCAACTAGATCCTTTCCTTCCTTACTAAAAAAGTTCCTACATAAGCACTGTGCAAGTCTACAAAAAAAATATCTATACAATTACATAAAGGTAAAGCCAGTTCATGCATTCATGGGCATCTCCTAAGTGCCCACAACCTCCTGGTAAACACAGGACTCCTGTTAATTTACTGTCTGTAAGTGATGCTAGAACAAATCTCAGAGAGGATGATATGCATACTGCACCTACACATCTGCTCTTTTAGCTGTGGAGCTGTTAAAAAGTGCAAGAATTTTGTTCCACTAGGAGTAAATACACACTCTTTATATAAACAAAATTAAGGAAATACTTCTTGCTCAAGTCACCAACCAAAATCAAATCACCTTTGGCCAGGACATTGTGTGCAAACTTCAGCCTGAAAAGTGAAAACAAAAATGAAAGACAAAATTGCCTCCAAAATCACTATCACCAGAACCGCTCAGCAGCTTTTACGGAGCAGCGTCCAAAGGGAAGTGTTTTAAGCAGTCTCCCAAGGGATCGAGATTCCTGATTGCCCAATAGAAGCTGAGCATTAAGTAAAAGTCAAACAAAAGTCAAACCTTACCCTTAAAGTTGTTCTATAACTGAAGACACCGTAAAACGTGTCACAGGAAGGCGATGGGATCTCACAGCCTCTGTCGGGGCCTGTGCAAACGGAATGGGAGCTTGTGCACTTCTGGGGCAGGTCCTGAATTTCTCCAGGATTTCTCTCTATTTATAAAGGAAAACTCAAGGCCAAATATCTCCTCTGGGCTATCATAGGATGGACTTCTGCCAGATGTGAAGATGAAGAAGGCAGTACCGGTCCTCCACCTACCTCAGCTTAGCGTGCCAGCTGGAAAGACATCAGTCTCTCCAGGCTCCTTGATGCAGAGCAGAATCACAGCTCTCTGGTTACCATCGCTTGTGAAGGACAGCTGAGCCCCATCCAAAGCCCTTTACAGTTAAGTAAAGGCATGTATTGACTTCAATATGCTTTAGATCAGACCTTTCTTCTTCACCTAGCCATCTCTGGAGAGCGGAATGGCTTGACTCAGCATCCAGGCCATGCATCGGCTATCAGGAGACTTGAATTTCTTACTTGCCTTTGGATACTAGGCTTCTGCCTTCATGTCTCCCCCTTCCCGTTCCGCACACCCGTAAGGCACTGGAGTGATCTGAGGTGCTAAAGAAGGAGGTGCCCAGCAAAGGTGAGGTCAGGGCCATAAATGCAAGAAACCCGACAGACTTCAAATCTAAGTCATATGTCAGAAACAAACTCCAAATGGCTTTCTTCTCCTGATTTCCCAGAAAAATATCTGCAGAGTTTTTCACTTAGATATTGCTTCCCCAAACACGGGCATCCCAAAATAGCATCATCCACAATGCTATTCTGTGTTACATTAAATCGAAAAGAATGTTATTGGCACCACATCTGGCATTGGCTTTGATGTGGAACATGAGCTTAAATACTGATCTTCTTTTTTTTTTTTACGGGCATCCCAGTTTGCAGCTGAAGGAAACAGTGTGCAGGAGCCACATCCTGCACGCTGAGCAAACCATGTCAGCCTGCACAGCAGAGCAAGCCGGGGACGCAAAGCCCTATCTATTATTGATACTGTAATAAATAAGTAAATTCTAAAATATAAAAAAACATAGAAAATAATATTTTTGCAGGGTTTATGCTCACCTCTTAGAAGTTATGAGCTCAATGCTGCTCAGAGGGGTCATTCAACTTTCTGCATCGCACTATGAGCGTTGGTCCCTGCCCAAGCCAGTAAAGCCAAGGGCCCCTCTGGAAATAAACCACTAGAGGGAGACTGACTTCAGCAACGTAACACCCACGGGGAGAAAATCCTTTAATCATTTAATAAAAATCAAGATTCAGATAAAACGTGCTCCCTATAGCTCAGGTCAAAATTACCCTTTGCATTTCTTCTTCATAAACAAAAGTGGCTGAAACGAAGGGGTCAAGTTTGGCTTCGTTACTGTAAATTGAGGGAGCGTCACGTAAATGGGATCAGGCAGTCACGTATTCTTCTCCTGTTTGTAAGAGAGGTTAGGCCGACTCTATTAAAAAAAAAAAAGGCACACCAAAAAAATACCCCAGCCACTGAAAATACTAATAGCTGTATCCTAGCAACACCACGGATTCCATGTGGACTTTGTTCTGGAGTCTACAGCCTTATTTCATCAAAATTATTGACTTTCTCAAAGTCTCTAAACGACCATCAAAACCCAGTTAGCGCTTAAAAAATACAAACATTTAATTAGTCACATTAATAAGAAAAAAAGAAAAGCAGCATTGCATGCGAGCGCTCCCTTTTCATGGAGCTCAGTTTAGCTGCCTTTGAAATCAATGTCAAAATTCCCACTTTATTTCTTGCTAGGAGAGCCGGGTCCCTCCTTCCAGAAGAAAAGCTGGAAACGGCCCTGCAGAACTTGGCAGATGAGGTTTGTTTCCCAGGCTGGGCTCATGCGTTGCATGGATGAAATCCATACAGCTCTCCACGGTCCTCCCAGTCATCATGTCCTTACTGTAAAGGTAATTCAATTGGCATTCAAATGATAGGCAGAGGCTTTCTACCAGGCTTTTTGTACTATGCCCGTAACCAATGTCTTTCCCCTCCCCCAGCCCACCCTCCCCCCCAGGCCTTGTTTCTATTTAACCACAACAATTTTCTTCTAGACCACCAAAACCGTGAAATCCTGTTGGGTTTTCCCCAAAGCCCCTACCCACCTCCTCCCAGGTACGACGACTTCAGGTTTAACACAGCTCCGGGAGGTTTTCCCTCATCGGATCTGCATCACTGAAGTGAACTCTGTTCGATAAAATCAAGAACAAAAGGCGAAAAAAAAAATATAATGAAACGACTCAACCCTCACAAAAAAAACCCCTTTCGCACAAGAGGAACACCCAACAAAAAAACCAACCCGACCCCAAACAATCAAGCTGTTTGTTATCTTTATCAGCTTGCATGATGATCAGAGCAATCCTGGAGCATTTCGGCATTTAACTCTGGGTTTGGGTAGGCTCGGATTTTGGTCACAATTTTCACTTAGCTCCAAACTACATCACAGCTTTTCTGACAGTTTTTATCTGTTTTTTCAAGCTCTGCTTCAGTAAGTTAGCAAGACCTTTTACCAGAGAGAAAGCGCTATTAAAATAATAGATTCCTTTTCATCAGCCTGCTTTAAAAGCTCAGTTGATAGGACAGTACAGTAAAAAAAGGTTTCTCACGCTTTACTTAGCCTACAAAGTTGGTTGAGACCCACGAATGCTACGAAACTGCAAAACCTTTTTACGTGCTATTTCTATAGGTCAAAATTAAATGACGGGAGAACACCTTTGTTGAAGAAGCAATTTAAATACAGGAGGGTTAGTTAGCAACTTTCAGCCCTTGAACACGAATCTGGTGATGCTTTGAATTCCAGCGGTGGTGGAGGGCCCTGGGCTGACCTCCAAACCACGGCCTTCGGTCACGGGCACACGCTGCTGGGTTATCATCCCCCTCCAACACCCATTTAACAAGAATTTAGCGTTCAACTAGTGTCCATGGACTCTCTGATGTTGTTAAATCCCACAGGTTTAGTCACATCGAAGTATTTTTGTGTTGCTCATCCTTCATTTCAACCAGCTGTGGGGCCGTAGGCAAGGAGGGGATATCCCTTTGCAGAGTGCCACAAGAAGAGAGTAGTTCTGGCTTCAGTCTGGGCTGTGCACAGGTATAAACCAACAGGAAAGGTAATATATAAGGACAACAGAGCAGCAAAGAAACCAGCTTTCAGATTGTGTTTCCTCAGGTTAAAAGATGGTATCAGAAATTACTTCCAGTACCTCAACTTTCCCTGATTAATGATTAATGATCTAATGATTAATTACAAAACTGTCCCAAGGAGAGCAACTAAAAAATTGGCGACGTGCCCGCCAAATTACGTTCCTAGGTACTCCTTGAAAGACTGCTGTTGGGTTAATTTATACCTGGGTAATATATAATGGAGGGGGGGGAAGTAAAATTCACAATAAAGATGAGGATGCTTTGACTAGCCAAGCAGATTTATTTGAAGGCTCTCTGGCTCTTAGAAAGAGTAGGAACTGCAGCCTGTTGACCGGTTGCAGCAGGATTGCTTTTGATGGCAGACACTGTAGACAGCGAGGGGAGAACAGCAAGGGCTGAATTCGTACTAAGGAATTAAAACACATCTTTCTTAGTGACTTTGAAAATGAACTTTCAGTCGTGCATTACTTATTTTTTTTCCTTTTACCCAGTGAATTTTCCAGCTAGGTGTTCATAGCAGGTCTATCCGAAAGAAGAGAAAGGATAGCAATGGAAATAAGTTATTTCATAATCCAAACAGCCACCTTTTGCCCTGAAGCTGCCCACGCTGCCCGTGGTGAATTTGCTGTTGGGTGCCCAAGGCCATCCGACCACGAGGAGGGCGATGGGTTCCTCCTGTACCGAGGGGACGGCGCAGCCCCTCTGCGGGGAAGGCAGTTTGCGAGGGCTGAAGTTGGTCGTGCAGGGAGACACTTTACACAGTGAGTAAAGCCTCTTGTTGCCTCTTTGTCCTCAGCCCACGGAGACGGCTGCACCACACGCGTGTATGCGTGTAATTAGGAATACACTTATTTACTGCAAGAGGTTATAACCCATCCTGCTAACGAAGAACTTTGGGCCGGAGAAGTACCACAGCAGCAGAGCCAAGGGCTGGCAGGGCTCTGAAAGGCAATAAGCTGCTTATCTCCGGCCTAAGGAGTTTATAGCACCCATGTATCTCCAAAAGCTCATTAGCTCCTCAGTAAGCAGCTGAGACAGGAGACGCACAAGCCGAACAGCAATGGCTTGAGGTTGCTACAGCACAGATAAAACTTCTGGGGCCGGCTAGTCTGCAGCACGCTGGTTTAATAGCCTGAAGAAATCCCACTTACGTCTAAACTGGAGAAAGCCTGATCTTGTGAAATGCTCCTTAGTATCCAGCTTTGCTAGTAGGATGAGTGCGTAGCTAAAACTCAGCCCTGAGGAGGGGCTGCAGCCCCCTCCCGGGTACCCACCGAGAGCCTGGCGTCTGGCCACGGCGGCGGAGGAAGCCACGTGCCCTGACGTGTGCCTGGGGACGTTCCCTTGGAGACTTTAGAGGAATGGCTTTTCCTAACTTTCTCAGCATGTCCGCGGGACTGGAATTGCTGTAGCTCCTGTAGAAAGCTATCACATCAGGGATATTTCCCGTCTCACTGCGGCTATTCCCCATGTCACAGGGGAGCTCTTCCACAAAAGAGCTGCTTCTGAAGAACAGCGTGTCACCGACAATTCATCGGGCTAAGTTTAGCAGAGCCAGTGATAGAAGTGAGTAGGAAGGAGCTACTCTTCCCCTCTGCTTTTCTTCCCTCGCCATTGAGCAGAGCCTTTAAAGACCAGCTCCCTTTGCAGAAGGCTACAGAACTTCTAGCAAGTGGCATGCACAGAGGCATTCACAGCCATGATACCTGTGTCTGGTTATTTCCAGTCAAAATAATCTCCTACTCAATTATGGAGAAGAATAGAGAAGCTCAGCCTGACTCACAATCACATGGGGGAAAAATGAGAGGAGTTGTTCAAGTTCAAAACGTTCAGCTCGCTGTGGAGGAGGATTAGTACCGCTGTGGAAGGAGGCTTTCTCTCCCTCTGCAACAGCACAGCACTAAGGGATGGAAAAGACCCGAGTCCACTTCCCTGCTGTGCCAAATATACTCCTCCGTTCTTCTCTCCTCCCTCCCCAAGAGAGCATATGAAGTATTAAACAGCGAGGAACAGGCCCTTGAAAAATGTGATAGCTAGCTGTCAGATACCTCGCTGCCAGAGAGCTGCAGCTATGTGACTGTTCGCCTGCAGATCCTCTGCTGCCATCCAGGAGATCGGGATTCAACAGGGACATTAATGCTCTCACCCACTTCGGTCTCCCCTGTACCTTTTGCGCGACTGTGCCAATACTTCCATGAACAAAATCACATCCAAAATGCTCCATCAGTGCTTTGCCATGCGCAGATCCAGCCTCTGAGTGCCCGTGCTCTCCCCAGCCTGACGGTGGTTCCCACTGCCCCATTCCCGACCCGACACCTGGATCCTCTGGGAGCGAGAGGCAGGATGAGGGTTTTCCAGCCTTGTTTTAAATCCATCTTCATTTCACTGGCCTGTTCCACGGCTGCACCTCGGCTATGGAGGGCAAGCACGACTCCTGTGCAAAGCAGTTATTTCGGGCAGACCTGTACATTCTGCAGACTTAAAACTTCTCACACTGTCTTCATGTTAGCCGGTGCACAAACATTACCTTAATGTGTCATCTTCTGTCATTGTCACAATTACCATGATCGTCGGAAACACCTACAAACCTCCCTCATTATCTCCTTGCACTCTCTCCTCCCTTTGCAGGGATGAGTGATGGCGGCGGTTACGCCGAAGCCATTCCCCAGGCTGCAGCCCCCCTCTTCGCTCGCCCTCCCCCTTCTCTCGGGTTCATACCAACTCTCTCTCCCATCTCACAGTGGGATTTTTCATTCCCTTGGCAAAGGCACAGCTTTTTGTTTTGCTTATGTAGCACCCTGGGCCCTGACTCACTCCGTTAGGTGCAAAGATAACACAAATAATGACTGTCATCCGGAGAGCTGTCTGGGAATTACAGGCAGCTGGGAAGGAGGATCCGTATCTTTGAGCCAGCATTTGACTGAAGCCTCCGTTTCCCCTTCCTGCTCCAGACTGACCTTTCCAGCTCCTTGATTACTAAGCCTGAAAACTCTTCCTTGCTTGAATTTTCTGTGACGGCAGAACTGTTTTGGCTGACTGCTCTCACCTGTCCCGCTTCCCAGTGGCGTCTCGGCCATGGAGGGGCTCTGGGTTTGTCCTTCAGGGGTGTCTCGGCCATGGAGGGACTCTGGGTTTGTCCTTCAGGCACATCCTGACATTTCCAACTTCTTCCCTTATGTCACGCCAGAGGTAACACTGATTTCTACTACAGTAGCACCAAGGCTACAGGACACTTCTCTTTCCACAAACATTGAGCAGAGCTCCCAGACACAAGAACAAAAATAACACCACCAATAATACATAGCTAAGGCTTTGGGAAGAATACCAGTGGCTGGTGGAAAGAAGGCAATATACCACAGTATTTTCAGCAAGGGTCGGTATTTCAGCTGTCTTTCCCATTGGAGGCAGCGAGGGGAGAACATGAAGAGGCAGGCGATTCAAGTGAAGCTCACTGAAAGGTCAGAGGAATCCATCTAGCTTGTGCAGCACCGTTTTGTAAGCACAGAATAGCTCCTCATTAAACTCATTTTGTGAAAGTGATTGAAGTGAGAAAGGGAAATAGCTTAACACGCTCATTACAATCTTTGGAAATTACCTGTTCCCCACGACGGCTGTGATGGATCTGGCTTTTGTCCGGCCATGCCCAAACCAACACACACCCAGTACGTCTTAACGGTGGACANTGGTCCTTTAGCATCGCACCTCTCAGCCAGCCCCGCAAGGCAGCTGGCCCCGAATTCCTGCCTCACACCCCCTATAGCACTACACGGCATCCCCATCAGGCCTGGGAAGATGGATGAAACACCATTCCCCGCCGGTTCTCCCCTCGCTACAGGTGGGAGAAAGATGAGCCAGCAATTTGCTGCTGGCCTGGCAAGATAGCAGTGAATTACGGCGGCTCCTNGACTGTCATCCGGAGAGCTGTCTGGGAATTACAGGCAGCTGGGAAGGAGGATCCGTATCTTTGAGCCAGCATTTGACTGAAGCCTCCGTTTCCCCTTCCTGCTCCAGACTGACCTTTCCAGCTCCTTGATTACTAAGCCTGAAAACTCTTCCTTGCTTGAATTTTCTGTGACGGCAGAACTGTTTTGGCTGACTGCTCTCACCTGTCCCGCTTCCCAGTGGCGTCTCGGCCATGGAGGGGCTCTGGGTTTGTCCTTCAGGGGTGTCTCGGCCATGGAGGGACTCTGGGTTTGTCCTTCAGGCACATCCTGACATTTCCAACTTCTTCCCTTATGTCACGCCAGAGGTAACACTGATTTCTACTACAGTAGCACCAAGGCTACAGGACACTTCTCTTTCCACAAACATTGAGCAGAGCTCCCAGACACAAGAACAAAAATAACACCACCAATAATACATAGCTAAGGCTTTGGGAAGAATACCAGTGGCTGGTGGAAAGAAGGCAATATACCACAGTATTTTCAGCAAGGGTCGGTATTTCAGCTGTCTTTCCCATTGGAGGCAGCGAGGGGAGAACATGAAGAGGCAGGCGATTCAAGTGAAGCTCACTGAAAGGTCAGAGGAATCCATCTAGCTTGTGCAGCACCGTTTTGTAAGCACAAAATAGCTCCTCATTAAACTAATTTTGTGAAAGTGATTGAAGTGAGAAAGGGAAATAGCTTAACACGCTCATTACAATCTTTGGAAATTACCTGTTCCCCACGACGGCTGTGATGGATCTGGCTTTTGTCCGGCCATGCCCAAACCAACACACACCCATTACGTCTTAACGGTGGACACCTCCCCAGGCACCACAGTCCCTCTGGGCTGGAAGAGCTCCTCGAGCAGTTCTGCAACAGCGGAGGGGTTACAAAATACCCTCTTCCTCATTTTTTTAGTCAAACACTGTAAAGGTGGCACTGTCCTAATGTGCAAACTGAGACTGAGCCTGGGCGAGGAACTTGGTTGAACCTGCTGGGGCTGATGTAAAGCAGAGGGGAAGCACCCCGAGGTGCAGGCACTGTCCTGCCTAATGTGGCACTTGGATGGGGCGGGGGGGGGCTCTTCCCCTGGCAGGGAGATCAGAACAAGGGCTGGGGTGTAACCAGCNAGGGAGAGGAGAAACCCTACCCGCGGGCGCGGAGGAGGGAAGCAGGTGTGCTGTTCCCTTTTGCTCACTTGATGGCAGAGATCACAGAGCTAACACGGGCCATAAGGTCTCCTCCGAAAATCCAGGGGCCCCCAAGGACAACCGATCCTCGTACTCGTGCTTGGCATAGCGCTTTGGCTGCTGGCACCCACCCCGGGAGAGCCTGTTAATGCCGTCCCGCGTTGCCCCCGGGGCAAGCGAGGTACACGGTGTCCCCTCCAGAGAGACACCGCTCCTGACGTCGCTGCGGGGGCTGCCGAGGGGACACCGCGCACCCGGCACTCCAGTCACTGCGCGAACGTGAGAAACGCCTTGAAAATTGCACAAAGCACCGAACAACCCGTGGGCAATTCTCTGTCACAGCAGAACTTCGGTGCAAATGAGAAAGCTAACAACTGAAAACAGCTCAGATGTACTGGTAGGAAGCAAAAAGCAGCCTCAATTATCTACTACTTCTTCCCCCCCACCCCGGATTTCTTTACTCTCCTAACACTAGCAATAAATAACAGATACAAACCAAATCCACCGGCAAGTGAATTCCTGCATGCGATACAGACTGCCCTCAATACATCTTTGGGCCAAAGTCTGGCTTTGGTCCCACCATCATGTAAATGCCAGGAGTTCAGCAGAGCCGCTCTGGAGGTCTGGTGGCACGATCGAGGTCGGTGCCTGGCCCCCACCACTCCCAGTGAGACTTCCTGGAACCAGCCAGCAAGATCCACCCAAAAGCTGCTCCACCGGCATCTGCTTTTGGGGCCGATGCAGACAGTTTAATTGCTATCGTTTCTGGAATAAGGCTGAATTTACTGATGGCTTTTAATAGAACGCTCAAAAAGGATTTCAGACATGTCCTTCACAAGAGGCCATGAAGGAAACCCAGTAATAGCACGCTAATTGCATTAGCATCTCCAGCGAGCCCAGGGACGCGCGGTGGTGCATGCCTTACAAGGCACACAGCGAGGCCTTGCCCTATATGCACAGGGATGGCAAAATGGGAAAGAGAGGACAAGGATCTGCCTCTCACCGGCCCACATTAATTAAACCCGCACCAACAGTACGGGTGCATCGGCAGCAGCTCTGTGCCAGTCAGGCCAAAGGTTTTTACCCAGCTCACAAAAACCCGCCCAGCCCTCCATGAGCCCCATGTAACTGAGCCTGGGAGCCGGTAAACCCTGCACAACGCAGAAACACTGAAAGCATCCATCTGGGTTGGGGACATTTTGCCATCTCCCCTCCCGTTCTGCCTTCTTCGGAACCCCCGTCAGACCCCACACGGCTGGCTCCCGACGGGCAGAGGCAGCTTCTCCTCCATGTTGACACCGAAACATCGGCCACGCGAGCTTCCTGCAAACCTCCGTCCCCTGCAAACCTCCCTGCTCAGCAAGGGACCGCACGCCTGGACTCTCCACTGCAACAGGCGCTACTGGACTTTGCCCCCCAGTTTGCAAACAAATTGGTGTTTGTTAGACACCAGTGTGTCCAGCAAAAGCACACTGGTGAATGTGACACAGGGATATCACCAACGTATGGGACCGGTACCTGTCTGCGGTAGGTATGAAGAGGTGTGGGAGTGGGCACATACACACCTCTGTCACGCACACACATACAGCAGCTCCACAAGCTACAAATGGCTTCACCCCTTTGCCTCCAGAAGGGGACATGGGGGCTCTCCAAGGGGGGGGATGGCAGCAGTGGCCAGTCATGGCACCCCATACCACCTCACCTCACCCCATCCCATCTTGTTGCATCCCATCCCACCCCACCTCATCCTACCCCAT
>VXBO01007135.1:2322430-2342942 GCA_013400135.1 Rhinoptilus africanus
GGCGGCGGGCGGCGCGGCCCTCGGCCCCGGCGCGCTGCCGCGGCGCTGAGACCCCGGCCCTGCCTGCGCGGCGCCGCCGAGGAGGAGGAGGAGGAGGAGGAGGAGGAAGGACCCGATGGCGAACAGCAGCGAGCTGGGGAGCAGCAGCAGCCCGCACCTGCCCAGCGGCGGCGGCCTGCTGAGCGCCTCGGGGCTGAAGCTGGTCACCCTGGGCTTGATCCTCTGCGTGAGCCTGGCGGGCAACGTGCTCTTCGCCTGGCTCATCCTCAAGGACCGGCACCTCCACCGCGCCCCCTACTACCTGCTGCTGGACCTCTGCCTGGCCGACGGGCTCCGCTCCCTGGCCTGCTTCCCCTTCGTCATGCTGTCGGTGCGCAGCGGGGCCGCCTGGCCCCACGGGCCCCTCAGCTGCAAGGTGCTGGCCTTCCTGGCCGTGCTCTTCTGCTTCCACGCCGCCTTCCTGCTCTTCTGCGTGGGGGTCACGCGCTACATGGCCATCGCCCACCACCGCTTCTACGCCAAGCGCATGACGGGCTGGACCTGCCTGGCTGTGGTGTGCATGGTGTGGACCCTCTCCATGGCCATGGCCTTCCCGCCCGTCTTCGACGTGGGCACCTACAAGTTCATCCGGGAGGAGGAGCAGTGCATCTTCGAGCACCGCTACGTCAAGGCCAACGACACGCTGGGCTTCATGCTCATGCTGGCGGCCGTCATCGCCGCCACCCACCTGGTCTACATCAAGCTGCTCTTCTTCATCCACGGCCACCGCAAGATGAAGCCGGCCCAGCTGGTACCGGCCATCAGCCAAAATTGGACCTTCCACGGGCCGGGAGCCACCGGCCAAGCAGCTGCAAACTGGACGGCTGGCTTTGGCAGGGGGCCCACGCCGCCCACCCTGGTGGGCATAAGGCAGGCCACCCACAGCCAGATCAAGAGGCTGCTGGTGCTGGAGGAGTTTAAGATGGAGAAGAGGCTCTGCAAGATGTTCTACATGATCACCTTGCTCTTCCTGCTCCTCTGGTCCCCCTACATCGTGGCCTGCTACCTGCGGGTCTTCATTAAGGCCAGCTCCATCCCCCAGGTCTACCTGACCACCTCCGTCTGGATGACGTTTGCCCAGGCAGGGGTCAACCCCATCCTCTGCTTCATCTTCAACAAGGAGCTCAGGGTCTGTCTCCGAGCCCACTTCCCATGCTGCCAAAGCATCCAGAGCACCCAGGGCACCATCCTTTGCGATCTCAAGAGCTTTGGGATGTAGGGGGGCTTTTCTCTTTCTGAAAAAGAAAGATGGATATCGTTTTCCATGTTTCTGCATATGATCTCAAGAGAGTGTGACCTGTGGGGGACATACGAAACCACCACCCAGCACCCAAACCTTAGGCTGTAAGAAGCTATTTTATTTATTTTTCTATATTTTGCTTATGCTCTCTTCCGAACATAAAAGGTTGCTGTCTATGGGAACAGGTACTTGAGCAGAGCACCCCCAAACCTTAGGCAGTAAGAAGCTGTTTTTCTCTGTGATTGTGTGGTTTTTAAAAACTAAACAGGGCTCCGAGTTTCTGGTCTTGCATCTAACGTTTCTAGACATGGTTCCAACAGATACGGATTAAGGCCATGACATTTTTGTTTTCTTTCCCTATTCCTGTCTGTTTTGATAAAGGCTTAACAATTTTACTCATGTAATATTTGATAAGGGCCAAGACAATTTTATACTAAAGTTATTTTTGATGACCTCAAGAGGTGTTGTTTTCTTATCATTTGATTTTAAGTGAAGAACAAGAAGAGGATGTTCCTAATGTGGTCAGAAGTCAGTTTTTGGTGGGAGCTGTTGGGTTCATTCATTCTCAAATGGTTTCAGTATTTGAAGCAGTTACTTATAACTTTTGCTTGACATGCAAACAGTGTAGAACTAATTTCAATTTTCTTGTTGCACTATTCATTTGGTAATATTTCAGAACTATTTGTGAAACGTGATTTTAAAATACCAACTTTAAAAATAATCAACTATAGCAGTTTTTAAAACCTAGATTGAAATTCATATTTTACTGCCTTTATAGGACGTTATCTACAAACCTGGGTAAAACTTGTACATTTTGACTGTTTTCTTTAATAAAATATTGAAAACCTTTACTGTATGTAATTGTTTCAGAATGGCAGCATTCTGCTTTGCTGGCAAATAACTTGTGTATGTGGAAGGTTGTATGTCTTGTGTCTGAGTAGATTTCACAGCTGAGGTTATTATGGACAAGCACAATCCTTATTTGCTGTCAGATCTCAATTTAGGTGTTTATACCAATAAAAGTGACTAAAGCTATTTTTTAAGAAGACTTAAGTTCATGATGGGCAACAGGTTTAAATAGCACAATTCTTGGTGTCTGCTGAGAGCAAGCTTCCGCTTTAGCTCATCTCTCCTCTGTTCATGATAGAAAAGTGCGTAATTGTGGATCGCTAATTTCAGTTGGCAAAGCAGTTTTTTAACATGGTGGCTTGGTTAATACTGTACTCATTTGTAAACTATATTCTTAATGGGTAATTTACACTTATTAAGCGTGGCATCTTAACCTGTTTTAATGTCCTACAAAAAACCACTTCTCTGAAAGTATTTTAACTGGCAGCCTGATGGCGAGATCCCGACACAACTTTTTAGCCATCTCAGAGGAAGCTGTCCCCGAGGTGCTTTCTTTCCGATGCACCACGTAACGTTTAACAAACATGGATCATCGCAGTGCTGGAGCAAGTCGCACACAAAGTGACAGAGAAAAGCTCCATTTCCATGAGGAAATCCGCATCTGTGCTAAGAGTCCGTGTAGAGAGTAGTGCAGAGTTGTTAGGTATCAACTGAGAGATGGTTGTCCTGGCTGAGAAGTGAGCACAGAGGAGATGTGTGACGGTTAGATCACAAGAGGGCTGACGGCTAAAAATTCCCAGGTTTAGGCAGGGAATGAAATGAGATGGGGCTTCTGGTTTGGTTTTCTGGCTTGCTTTCTACCCTGAACTCAGATCTGAACACCAGAAAGGCAACGTGCGTAAGAAGTTTGGTGTTTGAGGTTTCGGCATAGCGGCCAGGAAGGGAGGCAGGGGGAAGATGGAGCTGCAGCGATACTGCCCGAGCTGGGCTGAGAAATGCAACCATGGATGAAAACCATGTGAGACTTAATGTTCATTTCCAAAGCTGTTTGAAAATGCATCTGGGTGCAGAAGGAAAGCTGTTAAGAGCCTCAGATCACAGCAGGCGTTGGTTATCAGAGCTAACTATGTTTTCATCCTGGAATATCAGATCATAGCGTAGTGAATCTTGGAGAGTAATGGGGTAGAGTTGTCTTACAAAGACGGGGGCAAGGCGTCGATGCTGTTGCTGGGGATTTTGTTCCAAGTATACCTTACATGCCTGTTTTACTGTTGGGCCTTTTTAGCAGGATTCCAACTTTTGCAGAATCATATTTCCTTAAAACTTAAGAAGCTTCCTAGGTAGGGGCCTAGAACTGTGATCTTTAACTCAAATCTTGCCTTCTTTTCCCCAATTCTGCTGGTACCCAAGCCAATGTTTTCTTTCTCTTACCCTATTAAAAATGCCTGATATTTTGGCATCCTATCTCTCTTCCAGGCTATAAGTAGTATGGTTGCGATTGTATTTAAACCACAGAGATGGGAGAATAGTTATTTTAAAAACTCCTTAAAAAGCTGCAAGGACCAGATTTTTCACTTCCAGAAAAATTAAGCACAAGTTGTGTAGTCAATAATATATGTGAGGGATGAAAATAAAGTCACCTTTGGGTGACCTGGTGGTTGGATTTAGACTTAGCTTATCAAGCCGGGCTGCTGTATTGAAGGCCAGCCTCTGTGCATAGACCTCCCCCATCACAGTGATGCCCTCCCTCGGTGAGTGGGTCTGGTTCTTACCTGCTGAAGATAAGGGATGCTTCGCTATCACCCATCAGTGACAACCAGACCCGGCCTTACTAGAGCAAAAGAATACAAAAAAAAGTTTAAAAAGGATACTCTATACCATGCCTTTTGCTTGCATGTAGCTTCCAGGCCTGTCTCAGGACTTCTGAGGGGCAGGAATCAGCGCTGTTTGAAGTTAATTTTATATTTTAGGTACTTGTAATATCAGGCAGATTGTGATCCTGGCCAGGCTAGTACAGAAGAGAAGGAACTGCAGTAGCTTTAATTCAGGGTTTAGGTGGGTGTTGTACACTAGGCCTTCATTCCAGAAAACATGAAATTAAATATCAAGGACAGACACGTGGCAGAAAACGAAGCAGTGCTTGGTGCCGGCACACCAACAAACACCACTTTGCAAGTCTGTCCTGCTGGTTGAGGGCACACCAAGAAAGTATGAGAAACCAGAAAGGGCTGGAGAGGCACCAGAGGATAAATATTCCTTCTGAAATCCAAGAAAAGATAAGAAAGTTGAAAAAAAAAAAAAAAAAGCATTTCCAAAGCACAGCATTAACATGTTCCCACAGCATCCTTTAGTCTGCATATGGGGAAAGTGGGTCACGGAGATCAAATGTGTTGACCAAGATCAGAGAAGGGATGTCGGAGAGGATGAAAACCTGCTCTGGATAACAAAATTGGAGAACTGGAATTGGAGCATCCCTGATGCTGTTGGGACCTGTGAAGAGCAGCTGGAAGCCCCCATGCCCCCAGCTGCCCATCCAAAATCCAGCGTGCTGCTGGTCTCGCTGGGAAGTGCTAATGGCTGAGTCTCAGGGAGAGCTGGGTGTTGATAATTAACCTCCCGCATCCACCTGAGAAGTTCTTGCAGCTTGTTGTGCAAGTCCTGGGCTCACTTGCGAAAACTCAGATGGTCTGAACCCCTCTCCCCATCCCCACTGACCAAAACACAAAGTACTGGGAGGGTTTGGTGAGCTGCAGTGGAGCTTTCCCAGGTCTTCCCTCTACCCGCGCTTGACCAGAAGAGAGGCTGAGTCTTCTCTATACCCCTCCAGGCAGAAGTGGGAGAGTTTTCCAAATTCTGGGCAACGCGAGTGCTGAGCATCACAGGAAATACCAACATCATCTCCCCCAGGGATTCTCGGCAGCCTGGCTCCAAGGTCACAGCGTGCTAGCTTTTGCATACCTGTGGTGAAGGATTGCAGTTGCACCGAGACCAGCTCTGGAAAAAAAAAATATCTTGATTGCTGCTGGCATCTTCACTCACTCCCCAGGTATTTAACACATTCCTTGCAAACGTTCCCAGTCAAAAATCTTAAAGTCAGTGGGGGTTTTTAGCATAAAGTTAAATCTCAGGCCAGCTTGAAAAATGACACTGGTCTGCAATCTCAACAAGTAGTGGCTATGGTGATCTCCGACTTAAAACACTCAATGCGTGGAGTGCTGTGGGGTGCTTCTAGCTCTGCTGTTAGATTTGGAAAGAGTTTGCTAGGAAAGGGGCTGAAACGTTTGGCCCTAGCTTAATTATATTTTTGGGTAAAGGTCTCACTTGGTGGTCATGCTGGAGGTGGAGGATGAGCAGGGCATGCACAGCCCACAAGCTGTCATCATTTGCTTTGCCAGTACCAGGTCTGCACCAGGGGAGACAAAGCTGCCTCCCAGAATGGTGTGAAGCCAGTAGCCTTGAGGAAAAGGGCAGGAATTTGGCTTGGTCCGATAGCAACAATTCTTTCCTGAGGCTCTACCTGGATGTGATACAGCTACACCTCCAGAAGGCTGCTCTGCCATACGCTGTGGGACTGCCCTGGGACAGCTCATGCTGAGTTCAGAGGAGAGCAAAGCTGGCGTTTTCCCTCTCCTGCCAGCAAAGGATGCGTGGAGTTTGGCTGGAGCCCTGCCACTTGCCCCTCACGGTTGAGCGCAGTCCCCTTGCTTCTCTGTGGCACCCGCGCTTGCTCAGAATTGCCGACAAACCACCCCGAGAGATGCGGCTCTGGACAGAGTAATGGCCATGTATTGGCAGAACGCGATGTGAAGTATCTCACTTCATTAACTCAGTCTGCAGATTAGATGCTGCTGTGGCATAGCAGAATACTCCAGAAACCATATTAGATAGTTATGCTGCAAATAAAATTATTGGAAACACAGCAGGGGGGCTGTTTTCTAATAGAGGTCCCCTAAAAGCCTCAATTTCAGCACAGCTTCATTTATAGTTGCTAAAAATACTGCACAGGCTACAATGAACTTGCTTGTGATATGAACCAGGAAGCACCTCCCATGCCGTGTTCTTAAGCTTTGGAATATTATCAAGTATACAACATATGAAGAAACAGAGCCATCAGGGAAGATGGTCTCTTAAACGCTGGCGCAGAGTCACGCTGGGCGGGGGCTGCGCTGGTGGAAGTCTTACCCCAGAGCTCCTTTTGTGCTGGTGACCTCTGACGCCATGTCATTCGTGAAGGACCCTGTGCAGGGTAAGTCCTTACTCATCCATCGGTTGTAGGACTGGTGACCAAGAGCTGATTTTCCAGCGGGCCTGACGTCTGCAGCGCTCTGACTTTCCCTAAAGCTGACGATGCTGAGCATCCCTGAGCCTATTTTCACTTGGTAGAAGACATTAACTGCCCCACACCTCGGTACTTTATCTGAAAAATGATTAATTATTCTTAGTCACCTTTGTAAAGCACAGAGCTACTGATGGCAAGAGCAGAGCATTATCACGGGTGAACAATCGCTGACTACATAAGCTTTCATCACTTAACTTTAAAGTCAAGCTAAGCCTTTAATGCAAGCTGTTGCATTTCTGTATTTCCATTCATGTTTAATGACCTCAGTACTTGCACTCTGTCTTTGATCTTGTGAGTCACGCATGGTTGTACTGTGGATGTATTTATCGGAAAGCCACTTTCTTCAGTGCCACATTTTTCACCTCTACGGTGACCAGGTTGATAGCGCAAAGCACTTTGTGTAGGAGGCTTTCAAGTTCAAAGCTAGTCTTGCAAGGGCACCGGGAAGCTGTGAAGTCCCAGTTAATTTTAGGCAGTCATCACAGCGCTAATAGAGTAGGCAGAAATCAAGAGATTGCTCGGTGAAGAGAAAGCCCGTCCTAAAGTTTCTGAATGTTATTTACTGGTGTGTCATTAGAAAAAAATATAAATTAATCCTGTGTTTGTGTGAGGATGATTAACCATTGGAACAAATCATCCAGAGGGAAAAAAAAAAAAAACAACGGATCCTCCATCTGTGAGAGGTGCGGTGTGAGCCTGCGCGCCTGCCCACGGCGCCCCTGCCCCGACGCCCGCTGCCCGGGGCTCAGCCCCGCACCCGGGGAGGACAAGAAATCAGGAACACCAGTAAACAGCACCAGAACCCCCTCGGTCCCACAGCGATTCACTCCTTTTGGCTAACTGTTTTACAACTCCCATTTTATCATACCTTATAAATGCCAGTGCTTGCTTCTCTCAGGAGTTTTAGCAGAGGTAGAACTGAAATGGCTTTGTCATTAAAAAGAAAAAAAAAAAATCCACAAAGGGAAAGACAGGAAGATTCAGAAGGAAGGGCTGAAGTCTGGGTGCTTTCTGACAGCGAGAGAGAGAGGAATGATTTAGTGGAATATTACCTCACTCCACCGAACCACTCAATCTGTCCCCATCTGTCACTGAGTGCTTGCAGGAGGGTGATGGAAAGGAAACCGTTGAGTAGCTTGATAGGCAAGTAAATCAACTGGGCTTTTTCCTTTTTTCCTTTTCCTCCCTCATTAGGCCTTGCACGCTCAAACGGCACAGTGGGTCCCCCAGCCTGCTGCGCCGAGGGGGAGGGAGGAGAGGGGACGGTCCCCTGGGTGCCCCGGGGGAACGAGCAGAGCCGCAGGAGACATCTGGGTGTGGAGGAAGGCGGATGAAGGTGCGATGTGTTCAGCCAAGCTGCAGTGACTGACGGGGGAGAACGCGGGCACCCGAGCCAAGCAGAATCGCAGCAGAGGTAAAGCTCGGGGCCATGGGGTGACAGCAGGGAGGGACATGCTGAGGCCAAGCACCACCAAAGTGCTTCCCGGCGGGGCGGTGAAGGATGCTGCAGGAGCCGGGCTCTGCAGGACCTGCCCGCGGCGCTGCCGATGGGGACGGAGCTCTCCGTGCTCATTTTCCTCCCCAGCAGATCCTGAACTCTCAGCCAGACAGACTTTTTCTTACTCTCCGTTTGTGCAATGTCTGTCTGAGCCTAAGTGCTGATGTAAACCAAATCCAAGCAGTTGAAGGCTCTGTTGCAATGTGCGAAAGCTTTGTTAGCAACTGCGGGGAGTTTAATGAAACCAGGGCGGGGAGAGAGGTGAAATTATGACACCACCGCAGTCAGGAAGTTTTGCCATTGAATTGAAGGGGTGGGGGACCTTCCTGTCAAGTTTTCACCCACATGAGAGAAGAAATTGCAGAGGGAAGAAAAATAAAAGTCTACTAATTTGACAGGACGCGGTGAAATTTTTGGAAGGAGTGAGCATGGTTGCAGCTGCCTCACCAGTGCCTCTGCCCGGGCTGTCCCTCATCTGGCAGATCCCAGGGAAGGGGTTGGAGATGAGCGCCGATGCCTGGGCTCCAAGGTAGCCTAGAGGAGTAAATACAGGGTAGCTCCACCTTTGTACCCCCTGAAATTAATTGCAGCTTTGCTGGTTTATGAACGCTCTGCAGCAGGAGCCGCGGCTGCCCGTTTGTGCTGAAAGAGCCCAAAAATGTCTGCATGAAATGACACGAGTGCACTCACGCGTAGGAGAGAACAAGTAAATAAAGAAGGCTCAGGCCTCCTCGCTTGGCTGGAACCAGGCCACCTTTTCAGCCTGCTTCCGAACTGCATCAAAGCCTTGGGATTTACAAAGCCACATTGCATTTAAAACCAGATTTAATCCCTTCCACCTGTTGGGATGCCGGGGCAGAGGCTGGGTGGGATTCCCAGCCCGGGGAGATACGCGTTGCCCACGGGGTGCCATGCTGAGCCACAGGTCCCTGCACCCACGGGCAGGGACACAGCCACAGCCCATCCTTCCCGTGCCGCCTGCTGGGACGGTTCTGTATCCCAGGATAGCTCAGGCTGCAGACAGCACGTGCTTTATCTGGTCTACGAGATTCGTAACCTTTTGGGGACCAGGACGTGCCTGTAACACGCTGGTGTCTGGTGCCATGGTACAAAGGAGCATCGATCTGGGATGCTCTAGGCACTCCCGGCACACAGACAACATGTACCCAGTTTTCCCAGGCAAATTGGGGTTTGCAGAGGAGATTTTCTGTCGTTTATACGCTGTGCATGCATTCATTCACACACCCCTCCCCTTACTAACAGGGAAACTAACAGGGGAACCCCTGCCATGGGGGTGTTTACAAGGGTGCTATAGGGTTATATCGCTCATGCCTCCTTTCCTGCACACTGGGCCCTACTCCTTGCCACGAATCGTGCTGCCATCCACCCTCCCATCAGCGCACCAGGCTTACTTGGCTTCAGCCCTTCCCATCCAGCCCTTCCCAGCCCTGACGACCGGGCAGAGTGGCCCAAAGGCTCCCGCCACCCTCCAAGGCAGCTGCCTCGTACGGGGGAATCTGCCCTGCCAAGTCGCTGAGCGGTGTCCTACAGCGCTGGGCTGGCTCTGCCCGCGCCCCAGACTCTCCTTGAGAAATGACAGGTGACTTGCTGTACGTTTGATGTGCATTAAACTCATCTGCATTCCTGTGCTCCGAATTATTGATTAGTCTAGCAGCCGTACCCCCGCTGGGTTGGCATTTGATATCCATGTAATAGAGAAAGGCACATTGATTTTGCTGTTATCAAAATCCTCTTGTATTTCCACAGTCTTTTCTCTTCCTGCAATTTTCTAATTCCTTCTGGAGAACATGTTACACATTGTCAAGATCAAATTCCTGAGACATCTTGTTTAAATCAAGAGATTCTTAGCACCTTCTGTTTCTTCCGAATAGCCATCTGCACAGTAATAACAAATTAGGGAGCTACCGGGGCAGGGGAGTCATCAGTGAGGACCTCAGACCACGGTCCTACTTCGTGTTATCATACATCATTATGGTGTATTAAGCTGATAAAGCTAATTAGCAAAGTATTTCTTAACAAGATATATTCTAAGATTTTCTAACCTACTAAAGTTGTAGGGTAACAAGACATCCAATGTTTACAAACTACCTACAACTGAACAAATCTAATCATAAATATATTTCTTACCTTAAAAGTCACCACACAAACTATATATTCCCCCAGGCAAACTCCTCAACCATCCCAACAATCCTCAAGACTAAGAAAAGTGTCCTCACTTCAGCTACTCCTGCTGTAAACCCGATGTTGTGGCTAGGGTGACCTGTCTCCCGGGCAAGCACCCATGCAGATCTGAGTCCCACTTCCCACACAACCAGGACAGTTCATTTCGCGTCACCCCCTCACTCAAAGACTTTGTGACATGTTGTTTTTTCAAAGCGACCGGATTTCCCAGAGGGGTGTGGGCAGGGGGATGCAGATGGGGCTGAGCCGCAGCTGGGTGCTCCCAGCTCAGGCAGAGCTTGCCCTCCAGCCCCCCGGGCTCACCGGTGTGTGTTTGCTCGGCCAGCTGCGCACCCGCAAACCCGAAACACCTTGCTTCACCTTTCCTAATAAGCACATAATCAAATTAAGGCAGTAGCTCATTATATGTGGTGGTATCCTTTCCTGAAGTGGCTCTCTGCTAAGCCCAAATCTGGTAACAAACGTGGAAGCTCCTACGGTTTGCTGTGATATCATCATTATTCTATAGCATATCTGTAATATAAATATTAATATAATATTAAACATTAATGCATATGTTTCTATTAATAATTGATAATATTAATTCAATATTAATTAAATTAAACCAAACGTTGGCTCAGATCTCCTAAGTGGCGTGAATAAAGGAAAGTGCTTAAACAGGCTGTCTCTTAACAAGCTACACGTGGAGAATGAGACTGCTCCCTCTCACAAAGGTGTTTCCAGGGCTGCAAGAGTTTTGCTGTCTTTTCTCACCCCATTCCTCCTGCAAGGGCCTGCCCCCTTCCCTTCCTCCCAGGCGGGCGAGGAAGCTGTTCCTGCCCTGGGATTATGGCCAGGGTGATGCTGGACAAAACCGAGCATCGCAGGGGGCTGCGGGAAACCTCCCAAGGCAGAGCTGGCTCCAGGCTGCCCAAATTTCCCAGCGCTCACGTTGAGCCCAGTTTGCTGTGCCCCTCCAGTCTACAGCTGCCTGAAGGGAAAAGCAGAGGGGCGTGCGTGGCCATTTAAATTTTGAAGTACTCCTTGTGGTCATTGGTTTACCTGTTATCACCATAAAGCAAAGGTAAAGGGGTTTTATCCCCCCTCTTCCACTGCAGAAAGGAATGAAAGGCACATTGGACATGTGCTTGGGTTAGGAAATCTCCCCTAGGATGGCAGAACAGATAATTGATTAGGACAGAGTTTAGGAAAGAATTGGGATGCAAAAGCTTAATCTTCCTTCTAAAATGAGCTCTCAAAGCAACTAACCTTCACTGTGAGCATCAATTAATGAGAACTAAATTAGTGAAAGTGGAAACGTGGTAATAATGACTGCCGAGTGAATATGGTGGGGATGCAGGACAGTCAGGTTTCGCCTGTAGCTCTTCCACGCCAGCAGCTGCTCCGGCGCCAGGCAGACCGGCTGCGGCAGGGATGGTGTGGAGAAGCCCCTCAAGGACAAGTACAGGATGATGTCCCTCAAAGAAGCACCTTCCTCACGCCCTGTCCAGGCACATCTGCAGGACATGAGTACTTGGACCTCCTACAGATGGTGTGAACTTTGAACCTGTATAATGGGGGCTGTTCTCATCACCCAGATAAATGCCTAATCCCACAAATTAATTGGCACAAATGACAACCATGAAGTTGCTCTGCTCTTGCCTGATAAACTCTCCCAGGAGCTCAGTTGGGTGGGTCTAAGGCTGTCATCAGACATAATTGTCCACTCACAGTGACGCAAAGCAGGATGATTACCTTCAGCAGAGTCACTGGTGATTTGTGCCAGTGGGAGATGAGAAGCAGGGCTGGTGTTTCGTGCTATGGTTCATTGTTGTGAGCACTATGACAACGTGCTTCGGTAAAAACATGAGTGGAGCAAGCGATGGAACACATACACATTTGGGCTGCTTCTACTTTCCTTCTTGATTTTCCCTTTGAGTGTAAATTGAAGTATCTGGTATTAAGCTATTTTATACTGATAGACATGGACAGAAAAGCACAGCCCCCCCCCCAATCTCCCAGTGCGTTCCCCCCCTGCAGACTCACTGTGGGTGCACGGGGTGTTTGGGGACCCCCACTACTGAGTGACAGTGGTAGGATCAGGTTTGAGGGCTTTTTGAAATCCAGGTTACAGGAATTTCTGCGGTGCTCACGGGTCACTGTAATAGCATGGGAACAAGCTGGTCTTTCACCAGCACAATCCAGCCCTTTGGGTTAGCGATGAGCCCCTCCAAACTCAGATCTAAGACAGGCACTTTGCACCTGGTCACATTAATGCAAACCACATATAAAATTACCATTTGATGGCCCCTTGGACTTTTTTTTTTTTCCCCACAGGACCTGAGTCTGTTGTCACTTGCACAGCTCCTCTATTGCCACTGCTAAGGGTGGAGCAAAATCTATATAGGCTTTGGAGCAGGAGCCCTGGGTTGGGCTGTTCAGAGTTGGGAAGATGCAATCCTGTCTCTCAAGACACTTATCATTCTAACGGGTGCAGGATCCACAAGGATCTGGCCAAATAGAGGATCCAGTTGGTCCTTTCTGCCTCTTCAGGGAGGCTGGGGAGCCCAGTGGAAGGTACCTGGTAAACTCACCGGGACACTTCTCGTCTTCTCTAACACAGGTGTTTGCTTTGATACAAGCCTGCTAACTTCTCTCAAACCCCTCGTCATCATCAGCAGCAAAGCGCTGCTTGTTGAATGATGAATGACTCCACTTTTCCAGTTCCAGCATATGTTTGCATGTCTGAGAGCAAGAAATGTGTGAAACTCACACAAACTATTGGAATTCCAGCTCCGGGGACTGACAAGTAAATATGAAGTTGCACAGTATTTCATAGAAAGCCCACAAATTATATGTTTGCTGCGTTAAAGTTGATCCTTTGAGGCGTGTGCCAAGAAAAGCCTCTCATGTTAGCTACACCAAAATACCTCCGTCATCTGAGACGGCAGCTTGGTTGGGGAGTTCGTGCCTCGTAAACTGCTGAGTTTCCCTAAAAGCAGCCAGAGGCCTATAATCTTTCGCTAAGCTATCTGTAAGGAGCTCTGCTAGCTTGGGTGGGTCGAGTATGTGATAACAGATCACACTGAATAAAAATGGAAAACCACAATGACAAAATAATGTTATAATATTAAAATAAATCAAATCTTATACTGCCATTATTCTGATACAGAATTTTTACACAGCAAATTTGATACATGTACAAGAAGTCAGGCAGCCCATTACAACAAACTTCAGGGGTCCTTTTTTAATATAAACTACATCTTAATACATAGTTTGAGATGATCAGGTAGTTTTACACCAACTCAAGTAACAACAACGTCTTCTCACCTTAGAATAGTAAAATACCTTTTAATGCTTTGAATATTGAAGTGCTTTGGTCCCACCTGCCACTTTTAAAAAGTGTAAAAACTACATCTATTGGTTAAACTCTTACCCTAGAGATGCGCCTAACTTACAAACACTGTTATATTAATAAAGATACGAAATGTGATGTAAATACAGTTTTTTGGCAATCACCATATGCTTCACACTATGCAATTATTCAACTCTCAGTTCGATTTGGGCATTCCGAAGTGTAAAAATGTGGCCAAAGTTTTACAAAACTGACAATAATCTTGGATGTTTTCATTCTGGGGTTAAGCTGGAACCATGAAGACCACGAGACGGCTCAGAAATCGTTGAGCTCCTGCCCTCGGAAAGCAGTGTCACCTTAGCAAATCTCATTTTGCTCACCCCAAAAATGAAAGCATCTGCCAACGCGAGTCCCTCCTGAAAACCTCGGCCACCGCAGCGCAGTATCTCATCTTCAGTTTTAATGTTGGTGAGGCAGGAAAGTATGGCAAAGGGCTTCCCCTGGCAAGAACCTTGTTCGTCACAACAACAAGAAAAAAGAATACATCGAGTGGCTCTTTCTAGCGCAGAATAGCTCCTGCTAAAAAAAGACATCTTCTTTTCTGAAGTCTGGTAAACACTTGAATTTGCTGGGAGAAGTCCGTACGCAGGCCAGGCCGGGGAGACAGGGGCAGGTGTGGTGCATCCGCCGCCCGGAGAAGGGAACCTGGGGACAAAGAGCACAGGCGTCAGGGACAGGGAGCATGGCAGCGACGGTGCTTGGGATGGACGGATTCGGATGAACGGCAGGGATGCGGGGAATGATACCCGCCTCCCTCCACGGCAGGAGACCCCCATGAGCTGCAGCACAGGGGCCGGAGAGCAGATGGCACAGACAACGCCATCGTATTTCCCAATCAAGCCACAGTTAAGAGCAAAATGTAACGGTTCGTGTGTCTGTGTAAATCTATACCTGTGACACACGTTCTGCATTTACTCCCGTTTCATCAAGGCATCTGTTGTGAAGCTACACTGGCCTTTAGCACGGCCTTTTGCGGTGTTTGCCATGCAGGGCTTTCTGCTCGCCCTGATTCCTGCGCTGCCGTACAGCACGGAGCATCCTGTCAGCTGCACGGCAGGACCCAGGAATGGCAGGATCCTGCGGTAATTCAGGCTGGAAGGGATCTCTGGAGGTCACCTCGCCTGACCTCACTTTGGAAGGATCCCCTCGCCACAGGGCAGAGGTTGCTCGTTTCATCCCAGCCTCCTCCAGCCGCGCTGTGTTGCAGGGAGCACACATATGGACTGCATTAGACTAATTTAATTGTGCCACGATGTGCACATCCACTCTTTAACAACTTGATTACAAGCTCCATCTTTTACAGCACATGAGCTGAGCGGGACAGGGTGGTGGGATGGCGTTGCCAGGAGCCGTGGTCAGGATTGTGCCCTGAGCATCCATCGGGATGCAGTGAGGGAAGCACAGAGGCACAAAGCCACCACTGCCAGCTGGGCAGGCATCCCTAATTTCCTCATTTCCTGATTTCTGGGCCTTTTGACCCTGCAATTTTAATATCCTGAGATTCCTTTGCGTCAGTGTGCAATTTTTCTCTAAGAAAGTCGAAGGGAGAATGTCCCACACGTTCCCTCACGCATCACACCAAGGACCTGCCCAACTCCAGTGACACCCTGCCGGGCGCAGGGGACGAGTGGGGGGCTCACAACACCCTGGGCCAGTGCCAGCCCCCTGCCCAGCACTGTCTCAAGAGCAGCTCCAAGAGCAAGGGATGCCAGGGACTTCCCTGTGCCATCCATCACGGCCCCTCTGTCCCGGCACGAGCGGGGAGGTCATCGACCTCCCTGCGGGAATCACACCGCTTGGGTGCCTACACACGGCGCTGCAGAAAAACCTAAAATCAGAGCTCCTTGGGCTGGTAAAGGCTGACTCAGAGGTACCTCTCAACCCTCCGACAGCGCAAATGATTTATTCAAAACATTACATTCGCTGCAAGGAAACGTTCCTTTCAGCGGGACTCCCACGCTGAAGACGTGGCTTAATAGCGCAGGGGGCTGGGACAGGGGGTGACAGCTCTGCACGCTGGCCGTGCCGGCTGAGCCCGTGCGTACTTTGCCATGCCAGCACCAGGTTTTAATGAGCCTGGGCCAATGTGGGTTTGGAGGTGAAAAGGCAACCAGGGAGCTCCTGGGGGAGAGGTGGCGGGGTATGTACAAGGTATGTACGAGGTGTACCCCCCAGTGTTGCCAGCTCTGTCTGCTGACCCACCAAACCTCGCCTGCCTGGCCCTGTGGGCAAACCCTGCCTCCCTGCCTGCAGACCCTGCCTCTGCGACGCCAACCCAGGCTCTGCACGGCATCAAGCCAACGCCATCTACTTGCTGGGAAGGAAACTAGAAGGTGGAAACCCAACAGCCAGCCATCTCCTCCAGGGTATCTCCAGGCGGTGGCGTGGCCATGGCGGTGCCTGCTTTGTACCTGACCTGTGGGCAAAGAGGCTTTGGTGCTGAGGGCAATTGATCTCCCGGTTGCCCCCTACCCAAAGATTTAGGGGAGAGGAACCACTGAGCAAACTCTCCATCCTTAAAAATACCTAATTTCACATGCTGCAGTAAATCAATTTGCTTTGTGTTTGCCATGAAGAGCAGTGGGGTGAGGAATCTAAATCTAAAATTAACCTCATAAAGCTTATAAACATCAGTGACCATGACTGTAAGTCTGGGGTGGACAGGCGTCTTCTCTGATTGTAATTATGCAGGCAATTGGATTAAAATTCATCAGACAGTATAAATTATTGCCCAACAGCAATAAGCTCATAAAACCCCCTAGAAGACAGTTTCTTTTATCCTGTAACTCCTGTTAATGTAAAGAGCCCTTACAAGAAAAACCTGCTGCATTATATAATAAAAAAAGAAAATTTGGTCCCAAATATCACAGTAGATTTAAAAATTTAACTGTAATGGAACAGATCCTTGAACTTCCAAAACCTGAGAAAATAAATGATAGCTACTGAGCTGAGAAGCCAGGCATTAGACGAGGCAGTGAGAGAGGCAGCTAACCAAATGCTCATTTATAATCTAAATTTATTCACGGGTGATGACTCTGGGGCCATACTCTGCCCTGAGGACGGCTCCGAAGACCACCAGGTTCTCAAGCCCCTTGGTTACCTCCCATTCAATCTTTTGCATACAGATCATATTATTTATAAATAAACAGCCTTTTCCATAGTACAGAATTACAGATCCTTAAATAAATGTATTTGTTAATAGCATAGTGTATCGTACAACATTAATAGTATGGTGTATCATATAATAATGTACTAATATGTAACTAATGTTATATATATGTGTGTATATATGTATATATAGATGTGTGTATATATACACATACGTATATATATATGTATGTATACATACATACATATGTATTCAAAATTAATAGGTCGAATAGAAGCGAGGAGAGCCTGCTGTGATTTTCCCAAGTACAAGCGTGTGTCAGCACTTTCTCAGTGGCTTTTGAAGGCACCAGTGGCTCCCAGCCCCTGGAGCACAACTGGACATTGCTGTTTGATGGCCGGGACCGTGCTGCAGTGATGCACCAGGCGCCCAACACCGGCTGGTGACGGTTTTATGCTAGTGATGGGATCTTGTCCAGTCCCACCGAGGTCGGTGGGGTTTGCTAGGCTCCCGCTCGCACTCGTAGGCAAGGCTGGGCTCGGGAACTGCTAAGGCTGGTTCGGATCATGTAGTGAAGCGAAACAACAACAAACTAATAAGAAAACAAACCGAAAAGCGTGTCTTACTTTCATCCTCGGATTGTCTTCAGCATAATTCTGACAGTAATGTATTTTCTTACGTAGGTACCGTCAGCGCTATTTCCATACAGATGCAAATGGCTGGGTATTGTAACGCACGGGATGTTTCCCTGCCTTTTCACCACGTATAGTTTTTATGCAACGTGACGTACAGCACGATATATTCCTATTTCTTTCTGCCCTGCCAGCTCTGGTCCCACAGCCCCCTCGGTGACGTACTCACTCGGTGACTCAAAGGATGGCACTCCTCTCCCAAATTTCCCATCGGCGTGCACATTCGCAGGCTGCGGATCCAGAGGCTAACGGCACAGCACATCCCTCCTCCGCACTGCTGGTCCCGGTCGCAGGCCTGGAGTTCAACACAGCAGGAGGCCAACAAAGTGAATAATTAATATATTCCAGAAATAGGACAGATCTGGTGCTCAAGAGCTGCCTCTGACACCCCATAAGCTGTCATGGCTCATGAAGGCTGAATAACTAGATGTAAGGCTGATTCGCGATACTTCCATCTCCCACGGATCTGAACATACAGGCTCCTGGCACGTTTCAGAGTGGAGCCCAGGATGTTTAAAGCCACGACCACATACGGAGCTGCTCAGGGCCAAATCCAGGACTGTCAGTGATTTGTACTCCCAAATTCTGAGCACTGATGAACCGTGGCACATCCCATGGCACATCCCATGGTACATCCCATGGTACATCCCACTCTCCTTTCCCAGATCGGAGCCCCAGTGAGCTCTGGCAGATGCAATGACCAACCCCACCAAAGAGTCAGGAAACCTGTCTTACGGAGAAGCCAAGACAGGAAATGTCCATTAATTTAAAGACTTTTAAGTAACTATTCCTTCTAGCTTCTTATGATAATACTTTATGGTTGAGTGCCTTTGCAAACGCAAGACTGCATGATAGTTTTATTGGACAAGTCCAAGTGGATGTAGCTAAAATAGAAGTTTAAATGCGGATTTTGTGGTTCTTATCTAGAATTACATGTAACTAAAAGAGGTCCTAAATACGTAACAGAAAAAGCATTGCATAAAGTGTCCCCATCCAGGAAAATGATACTGTGGTAGCATTCCCCCTGCAAGGGGCGGAAAAATATGTCAGCCGCTTACCCAATACAGCTTAGATAAGCACAAATCAAAATGCAAACTATTGGGAATGTTTTAAAAACCAGAAACCATGAAGAGCAATTGATACATTAGGGTTTGGAAACAGGTTACTGCACATCTTTTGCTTATTTTTTAACCAGTTTATAAGAATTTTTATCATATGGATTTAACGCAAAAACCAGTCTCTTTTCTTGTATGAGAAATTCCATTAGTTAAAGGTTCTGATTACATCCCAAAGGTAAGCTTAATTTACTCACTGCGCTTCTAATGTCTGACAGCAGAAGTGAGAGACCAAAGGCACTGGTCTGCAGTACATAAACAGGCAACTTGTAAAAAAGTGTACATAAAAGGTGAAAATGGCTCCAGGGAAGACTGTATATCGGAGCAAACACTCGCTCGAGGAAAAAAAGCTTACAGATCTTACCTTGGGATTTACATGATAAATGCCGTTAGATTGTACTCTGCTGGGTAAATATTGCACTAGTTCAGCCAGCAGAAGCCAGACCAAAATATGTATTTACAGATCAGCCAGTAATTTAGGAAAAAGCTGTTGCATTAGCCTCAAGCCATTAAATACACTAGCACTCCTCCTGAACACGGGTTTAACGAAGTAGGCAGATTTATGCTACAGGTGAGCCCAAACACAAACAGTATTTACTCGTAGGACTAATGTGGCTATAAAACTACCACTGCAGCCTGACAAGTAGATAAAGGTTACTTTCTGACGTATCTCTTAAACAAAAAAAAAAAAAAAAAAAAAAGAAGCAGCTCTCTAAAGGTCTAATTTTTGCCCTAGTCACAAAAAAACTGCAGATCCAGTGATTTTGGCTGGCACCAGCACGCTGGTGTCCACTGCTCAGCTGGGGTCACAGGCTCTGCTATTCCCCACCCGTCAGCTCCTGACCCCCTCTTTATCTCCGTTGTATCTCTAATCCCATCCACCTCCACAGGACCGGTCCCAGAGTGAAGTACCACTCAGCCGCAAAACGGGTCTGAATATGTCCTAGCCAGCGAGGCTGTCTAAAACACCGCACACAACAAGTTCTTTTTAAAACTCACACACACACATATGCATCTGGCAGAACTTTTAAGGCTCCCTTTCCAAAAATGCATGACAAGTTTTGAAAATATTCAACCCAAATGCTCCTGCCCACACCTTATCTCCAAGGCGTAATTCATGCCGCTCACTCCTAACATTCACAGGACACAACAGGAAGGACATTCCTCTTCAGCACCCCGTTTAACCACCGTTTGGGAAATTCAGCTCGAGGAAAAAGTCCCAGGTGAAGTGCCGGCTCAAAGCCAACTGAAGGCAGCACATGAACCAGCAGCGAAGTGAGGAAGGTTTGAATCAAGTTGTTAAATGGCAAAGGAGAAGCACCTTTCAGGCTCTGAGAAAGGGTCTGAGATTTGCCTGTTCATCAGAAGCCAAAAATGCATCAAAGCGGTTTCAGCAGAAATGCACTGCCATAGTTAATAAAGTAACATTTTCTAGTTCTAATCTATTTTTACTTTTTGAATCCACTTTGTCCTTGATCTATTACTCAGTGCTTCACAATTACTTTATTTAACGGATTAATTATGCTTTAAAGGTATAGCCACAACTTGAGTAACAGACTTCTATAAACTGTTCCTCCATTGCTGGAAATATTTCTACTTAAAAGGAACTTGAAATTCTCAAATATGACAAAAATCCCTTCACACTCTCTGCTCTGAAAATTAATCAGTCCTGGGAACTGATTTGACCTCCCGAGACATGCCTACGAGCTGTTTCATGGACTTCAGTGGAGCCCGGACGGGGAGCCTGGACAGCCATGGAGTAATCTGCTGCTGCGAGTACAACTTCTGATGGTTACAAAAGACATGTGAGCTCCCGAAGGAATGCAAGTGCTGGGTTATTAATCCAAAGCAAACACTAAAAAAATCATTTTACTTGAGAGTGATGCAACGCTTTGGGTTAAATAACGTTGTCGGAAAAAAAATATTTTCCCAAGCAAAGTAAATCTCAAGCCTAAAAACAACAAAAACAACAACAGAGGACTCATTTGCAATGGGTGGCTGTTGAGGAAAAAAAGCAGCACAGTCATACTCCAAA
>VXBO01007135.1:2344560-2391423 GCA_013400135.1 Rhinoptilus africanus
ATGGCAGCCCGGGGGGCGTCCCGGGGCTGGCCGGGGGGCGTCCCGCGAATGTAGGGAGCAGGTGTGGGGGCGACGTCCCACAGCAGGCCGAGGGGGACATCCCAGGGCTGGGTGGGGGCCATCCCGCAGCAGGTATGGGGGGTGTCCCACAGGAGGCCCGGGGGGCACATCCCACAGCATTGGTTGGGACATTCCTCGGCAGGTCGGGGGGACATCCCACAGCAGGTCCAGAGGAATCCTGCAGCAGCGGGGTGGGGGGGGATGCCAGAGCACATCCCGCAGTGGGTCAGCACATCCCGCAGCCCACAGCCACCGGAGCCAGCCTGGAGACTGGTCTTGGCTCCAGTGCCCATGTCCCCTCTGCTTGTGCTCTGGCCTGCAGCAGCTCCAGCAGTTCTCCCGACAGTCCCAGCGCCGATGTTGCCCCCACTCCCCTCTATGAAGAGGAACTGCCCGCAGCCCCCAGCCCGGCCTCTGCTGAGCCCCACAGTGCTGGGGGCAGGGCCGCGGGGGGGTCACACAGGCTGCACCTCCCCTTGTCTGGGGCAGAGGAGCATCAAAGCAAATTTACCCCACAGACCCTGTATGAATTGAATCAGCCCCGTTTCCTGCTTACTGCGCTTGGCCCAGGAGCCCATGCTCAGCAAAACAGTAATCACAGGAGCACAGAATGGTGGGGGGCGGAAAGGGACCTTCGGAGATCATCTAGTCCAGCCCCCTGCCAAAGCGGGTTCGCCTGGAGCAGGTTGCACAGTATCGTGTCCAGGTGGGTTTTGTGTATCTCCAGAGAATGAGAATCCACAACTTCTCTGGAGCCTGTTCCAGTGCTCTGACACGCTCAAAGTAAAGAAGTTTTTCCTCCTGTTGAGATGGAATTTCCTGTGTTCCAGTTTGTGCCCGTTGATCCTTGTCCTGTCACTGGGCACCACTGAAAAGAGTCTGGCCCCATCCTCCTGCCACCCACCCTCTAGATATTGATCAGCATTGATGAGAACCCTTCTCAGTGTTCCCTTCTCCAGGCCAAACAGACCCAGGTCTCTCAGCCTGTCCTCATGAGAGAGATGCTCCAGTCCCTTGATCACCTTCTTGCTCTCCGCTGGACTCTCTCCAGCGGTTCCCTGTCTTTCCTGNATGGCAGCCCGGGGGGCGTCCCGGGGCTGGCCGGGGGGCGTCCCGCGAATGTAGGGAGCAGGTGTGGGGGCGACGTCCCACAGCAGGCCGAGGGGGACATCCCAGGGCTGGGTGGGGGCCATCCCGCAGCAGGTATGGGGGGTGTCCCACAGGAGGCCCGGGGGGCACATCCCACAGCATTGGTTGGGACATTCCTCGGCAGGTCGGGGGGACATCCCACAGCAGGTCCAGAGGAATCCTNGTTTTTCCTCCTGTTGAGATGGAATTTCCTGTGTTCCAGTTTGTGCCCGTTGATCCTTGTCCTGTCACTGGGCACCACTGAAAAGAGTCTGGCCCCATCCTCCTGCCACCCACCCTCTAGATATTGATCAGCATTGATGAGAACCCTTCTCAGTGTTCCCTTCTCCAGGCCAAACAGACCCAGGTCTCTCAGCCTGTCCTCATGAGAGAGATGCTCCAGTCCCTTGATCACCTTCTTGCTCTCCGCTGGACTCTCTCCAGCGGTTCCCTGTCTTTCCTGAACTGGAGAGCCCAGAACCGGACACAGTACTCCAGATGTGGCCTCACCAGGACAGAGAAGAGGGGGAGAATAACCTCCCTCGAGCCCTCAGTGGGCTCCTCCTTTTAGATGTACGGTGCTTAAATTTAACACAAGCCAAAGTTTAAAGACTCATGGTGCCACCTCTGGGCACTTCCAACCCTTGTGGAGACAGGACATCGGATCCCAGGGACAGTCAGTAAAACACGTGCAGAGTTTCATTCCCTGCCTCTCTCACTGTTTTTCATCTCTATTTCATTTTCCAGCTCTTTATTCTTACTTCTTTTTACCTTTTCTCTCCCTCCTAACTCCCCTTCTGTCCCTTTTCCTGCCTCTCCCTCCCCACTTCCATCCCTCCAGTGCCTCTGTGCTGCTCCAGCGTGTCCCGTTCTCACACATAGGTCCTCGTTTTCTCAGATTTTTCAAATTCTCTTTTTCCAAACAGGAAGGCTGAGCCCACTTTTCCCTCACTCCTCAAACAGCCTCATTCTCCGGCCGGGGTGCGTTGAAGCGCAGCGGAAGGGGAGCGCGTACCGCACCGAGCGTCTCGCTCGCTCCCGCTTGGCTCAGTCCCGGGCAGGAGCCGTCGGATCCATTCGTTAGCGACATCCCCTCGGGGGCTCCGTCTGTCTGGAGGTGTTTTCATTACAAACGTGGCCTTTTTGGGTGCTTACAGCTACTGCATAAAAGTACACTCAAGACGGGCTGAGTAAATAGAGTTTTACTCCCCAGATGCTTTAAAAGCAAATTGGGATAAGCCAATTTTGACGTGAAAGTATTAAAAATAACTGGGACCGATCCTTAGGTCTTGTAAATTTGTGTGGCTGGCCTGAACTGTCGCCAGTTTAAACCAGATGAAGGGATTAGCCTGTTTTAATTTTTATTTGTATCCAAGAAACTAAAAATGAATATAAAAGATGAATGATTACTTTCATAATCTCCAGGTGCCCAGAACTTTAAAAACCCTATCTTTTTCAGTTCCAAACCTCCTGGTCCTTCAAAAACAAAATTGAGGGGAAATAAAAAGGGGGAAGGTAAGAATTTTGTGTAGTTTTATGTAAACTCAGTCATTTCATTTTACATAAAAGGTATCATTTATGAAAGTTTGCCGGTCATCAGCCTGGAAGGCCAGTGTTTTACATTAGGATGAATATGCTGTGGACTTACTAACACCCACTTTAACACCAATATTCTTACTACCAACTTGCACTAGAACGGTTTTGCTGTTAGAAGAGATCTTGTACATCTTTATGGCCTGTAGGTGATCACAAAATTGTAACGCGAAATAAATTAAATCCGGCTAAATAGTTGCTGTTCTTAAATATGTTAGTTTCCGAAGTGAATCTCTGAATTTCAACATCATTACCTCCTAGATAACTGTTCAACTACAAAAGCAGTGAAAAGTCACAAAGTGTCTCATGTATGTCTTATGTGAAAACGTAACTTTTCGTATTGCCCATCCCACAAACGCACCAGAATTTCAGAAGCCCTTTCCTTCTTCTGATCCACTTTGAAGCAGAGCCTCGTATTACTTTTCTTAGTTTCAAAACCTTTTTGCATAATTGGATTTTTGCTGAACGAATTCATTCTGAAACATGTGACATTTCTCGTAGTATTTCTTTCTGTCTTTGTTGGTACAACACCAAAAATGCCCCGGAGCGCACTTGGGGACACGAGTGACAGCACGGTGTATAACCCACCTAGCGCAGAAGCAGCTTTCCAGCCTCTCTCTTGCATTATCACAATTAACACAGATATCTTCTCCGTTCCTTCACGTAAACACTTTTCCAACTGACATCTGCAATACTATCCCAGTATAAATGAATCTACCTCGTAAGAACTGTTTTCCTTCCATGTGAAAGCACCCAGCAGTGGGATCCTGCGTGGTCCTCTGCAGGCAAGGCTTTGGTGGAGTTACAGCTTTGGCTGGGCTGGGGTGGGGTTAGGCTTCTCCCCAGGAAGTCCCTTTTCTAGATCGCCTTCACGAATCCACTAAACATCATCTTCTACCATAAAACCTCTACTATCAGCATTGGGATATAACATCCCAAATTAATCGCGGTACTTTAGATTTGACACAATACGTTAACAATCACTCCAAAGTCCTCAGTTCCTGTAAGAACCCAGAAGTGAAAAACCTATTTTTAGCTTTCAGTGCGGTTGGTAGCTCTCTCTGGTTCTTCTCAAAGCTTCAATTTCACTGAAAGCTGACTGTCTATGAGTAGGCACTCAAGTAATTATTTGGCCTATTCAAGTGATAATGCACTACCGAGTTTACAGATTTTTGAAGACGAAGAACCTGAATACCTCAACTACCTAAAAAGACAATTTTCTCATAAAAAAAAAAATTAGAAAAAGCATATAATACCAGAGAGGAGAATTAACTTTTTGTCCTACAAACTCTCTTAATAATGACAGTGTCCAATTTTTTTCATCTTTCACACTATGTATCAAACAATGGTCTGAATTCAGCGAAGTGGTGCAAGTTTGCTGACTCTCGTGCAGGAAGGATATACTCACCTATATCAGATGCTTACACAGATTTGCAGTCCAGCGTGGAAGTTCACCCAAGTGGTGGAAGACCTCAAACCAGTTGTCTTCAGTGCCTGGAATCACCTGAAGACACAGTTCATGTAAGAGCATCCTAATTTCTCAGCTGTAACCCTGGTTGGGATGCCTTCCTTCTCTCACACAATGTTCCTGCTTAATGTCAATAATTAACGTTCAGTGAAACAAAGGTTGGTCCAAATCATCCCCTTCGCAGGTGATCAGACCAAGACCCTGCTTGATCTTTTGTCCTCTGACTTGGGGACTGTACAGAAGGCAGAAGCAGCCTTTTCTGCTGGTATTAGCATTAACTTAGGTCCCCAGCGTTTACCCAACTACCATTTCTGGTTAAGTTGCGAAGATTTTTGTAAAATACTTCCAAGTTTTTTCTACCTCTGCCTCTGATGTGGCTGAAGTTGGCCAATGCCTCCACAAGCTACCAGTAACGGGCTGGCTGAGGAGCGGAGGCTTCATACCTGCAGCTCCTGCTGAGACTGTAAAACCCAGCTGGGACCTGAAGCGTCAACTGCTTTGCGAGTCTGGGCACCCACCAGTACGATCCTGGCTGATACAGACCGCAGCTTGCCTAACTGTGTAACGCCCAGAAAATGCAAAGGTAATTCAGACTGCCCTACGTATGTCTCGCACTTGGAGTTGCCTTTGGAGGTGTCCGTGGGGCTGCTGCTTGCGTGAACTTGCCGGCGAGCCCGGGCGGTCAGCCCACGCCTGCCCTGGGGCGGGATGCGGGCCAGGAGGCAGCGCCTCGGCCCACAGCGGCCAGCTGCACGAGGAACGAGGCACCGGTCACCGTGTGAGGGGCTCCCTCCTCATCCACGGTTGAGAGGAGCCGCAGTGGTCTTTGGTCACGATTCCTGCACCCCAGGCGCACGTCTGGCCTCTTCTGACAGCAAATAAACCAACTGATTAAAAAAAAAATACATCGTGCAGATTTTAGGATTGGAAGAGGCACTGTAGTCTGAACTCCTACTAAATCAAGCCATAAATTTCATTAGTGAATCCTGAATGTGGAGAGGTAAGTTGTGTTTTAAACTAGCACATATCTCAAGAGAAATCAAGCATTGACTTAAACCAACAAAGAACTCGCCGCTTCCCTCAGCAAACTGCTCCAACTCCTGAAACCTTGTTTCCTGTTTAAATTTCACAGATTTGTACAAGCAGATGATCTTACGCCCTCTAATAGCAGGAATTTTCACCTTCTGCATGTAATTACAAGCTGGGAACAAATTCTACGACACCTGTTTATTAACACTGAGCCCCCTTACTCTCTCACTGCATTTTTGTCACCAAATTATTCTGGTAGCTCATCTCCAAGCCCTTTCCAATAGGTCGACAAACTTTGCAAAGTTTCTGGCATGATTTCAGGAACATTCTCACCCCATACAATTAGCCACACAGCTCTATTCTTAGTTATATATTCCTGCAGACCGCGTCAACTATCGGCGTATAAACAGAAACAGCCTTGCGAATGCACTAATAAAAATGAAAGGGATTTGCGAAATTCTTTAGCAACAGAAAAAAGCAGCTCAAAGTGTTTGTATTTCTGAGGTCAGATAAGAGTAAATGTAATGAGCCGCTGTTGTAGCGGTGTGTTCCCCGTGCTCCTTGTGTCTCATCATGCTGCTTTTCCGTGCTGCCGTTGTCATAGTAGTCCATGAAGAACCTTATGTAAGGGAGATGGTGGCTCTGCAGTATGTTAAAAAAGAGCGTTTAACAGATAAGTGCTAATGTTCTAGATTAGGGATTCTTCCTCCCTTACGCCGCACCGGATCATGTAACCGCATGAATCATTTTGATTGCGAAGTACACGTTCTCCCATCAGCTCAGAGGGACCGGAGTGGAATATTACAGAGTCTACTTGTGAAACAGCGGTAGAAAAAGAAAAAGCTGCAAACATACAACCAAAACCAATTCTTTGTAGTTGCTCATGAAAAATTACTCCTTTGACTTGTAGACAGATTTTATTTAGACTTCTAGACATTCGTGTGACTGCATTTGCAAAGTCCAGGGCAGCACAGATATGCATGATTCAGCGGGAACTGCGGATTTATGTGATGGGCAGGGACTCAATGCCTTTCTGTAATTTTCAGATATGTCTTTAAAAAAATGCAGAATTTTTGCCAAGAAGATGCAGTATTGGTTTGGGGAGTTAGCTGGACTTCGGGGAAACATTCTTTCAACCTTTTTTTCTCCCTCCTGATTGCTTTTGGTAGGAAACATCTTTCCTTTGCACGCCAAAATGGGTGAGCAGCTGCAAGCTATGGGTAGGGGACCGGCTGTTGGAGCCACGCTCTTTCCCCACACCTACCGAGTGAAGTAGTTTTTCATTGAGATGGGACTTACTGGGCCACGGGGGAAGGAGATGGAAACGCTCCCATAGCCATAGAAATCTACCAAACGCAAGAACTGCTGGCAGGTTATTCAGGAGGGCATCGTAGCTCTGCTCTCACTCCAGACGGGTGATTTATCGTATGGCTCAATGGGAGCCGGCGAGACCAAGGCTGAGCATGTTTCCTAAGCCTGTATTTAATAAACAAACAGCCCACTTTTCCTCCCTGCCAGAGCCCTCACGGGTCCCTCTGGTCCCTGCCAGTTCTGCCTGTACCCTCGGTGGGTCTGTGCCCACAGCCCACCCTGGTGCCGGCACATCCTCGGCTGCGCTGCCTGCGTACATGCCCCTGCCTCCCCCACCGCCCCCAGCACCGCACAAGTCTCCTCTGTGCCCCCCATCACGGAAACCAGCGGGAGCACTATGAATGCTGCCAGTACCTGGCTTCCCACTATCCCCAAAGGGACCAAGAAGAGGTCCCTTGTTCCCTTTTTATTTACTGTACTGTACTCGTGCTGCACGGCCTCCTCGGATTGCCTGCAGCAAGCAGGGGAAATTTTTTCCCTCCTTAACACACAGTTTAGTTTCTGTTTTGGTTTTGCTGCTTTGCTTTTCCAGTCCTTCGCTGGAACGTGGTGGTGGCCAGTAAGAGCATACAGGGCAGGTTGTGCTCCCGTCCCTATTAGCGTGTTAGGGTCAGGAAAGAATTACACCCGCAAATGACAGTCAGTTGGTTTGGTTTTTACATCCCGGGTGCTGCAAATTCCCAGAATCAACTGGGAATTTTACCTCTAAAGTCCCTTATCCTGCACCTTCATTCTGTCCCGCTGTCTTCATGAGGTACGTGACGGCTGTAGCTTTTTTCCTGTTAATTTAGGGTATTTATGGTGGGTCTGAGGTGTCTGGCAGCATATGGGGGTGTGATCTGCAGGGAGGGAAGTAGAGGCAATAGCGCAGGTGGGACCCCCTTTCTGTACATCCCACTGGAGGGGGCATTCACCACTGCCAATGGGGGATTAGCAGCTTCATGGCTCTCCAGCATCCTCCGATGCTCTGGATGGTAGTTATCCAAGGCAGAAACACAGAGAACACACACACAGAAGGATCTCATCCACTTTCTAATCTGTCTCAGCTTGCAGGTCCCCCATGGGGCTTTTTTCCTCTTACTTTCTCTCCTACTTTTCTCATTTCTGACTTTTTCCCTCTCCCCTGTACTCTACACTGCTTTATCTTTCACTGACAAGAAAAAGTGGATATTCCCAGCAGAGCACAGCTGAGGTGCCTCCAGGGCCTGGAGTGGCACTGAATTCCTTTTTCTCCCTTTCGTCCGTACGCAAGATTGCTCAGGAAGGTGAAAATTCCGGTGAAATGGCACGTTAGCAAAAAGCATGCATTAAAAACCCCGTGGGATGGCTGCAAAATGCTTCCCTTCACCGGAGCCGACATGGAAACTTCACTTACTACTCTCTTAAGTATGAACTTAGAAAATTGTAATGTCCCTCTCAGTGACTTATGTTTCTGAGAATCCCAAAGCACTTAGTGAATTGCATTCTCCCAAATTACTTCAGCCGTGGCTGGGGTACAACCAGACCTGGAGGGACAACTGGCAACCACTTGACTTCACGTGCCCACATTAAAGAACAGCTCTGGACTAGATAAGAAAAAGAACCCCACCCTGGCGTGGTAGTGGGTTTCTTTTTTTTTTCTTAGGGTACAGAAAATAAAGTGCTAATGTGAAGCTTAGACCTACTTGGGCTTTTCCCAGGAAAAGCCACGGAGTCTGTATCATCACTAAGTCGTCAGCATCTTGGGTTCATCTTTTAGCCGAACGCGGGGGACCGTGACAAACAGCAGTCACTAGGGTGAGTCCTGCACGCAGGGCACTGCGAATGCTGTAACCGCTGGCTTGGCTGGGTTATTCTGTCCGAGAGGTTCATGCAATCCCCAGGTCAGGGCAGGAGGAGGTGGATGTGGGCAGGAGAGATGCAGGGAAGCCCTGGCTGCCTTGGCAGCCCAACGCGCCCACCAAGCCCTGGCTTTCGAGGGAAGAGCGTGACCTACTGCATCACCTCCTAAAGACGAGCCGCTACAAAGGACAAATTATCCACCTCACCCTCCTACTCCCCGCTCTGTTCTTCTGCCAGCTCGCTTTTCAAGAGCCACTAGTGCAAAGGGCAGCTAATTATTCCAGGAATTCAAGTTGGTTGCTTTTATGGTAAAGATCAAACACAACCAAACCCCCAGCAATGCGGGCTGGTGTTGGCTGCCTGCCGCAGCGGCTAGCCGAGTGCTGGGAAGATGCTTTTCATCCCTCGAACAGCTCGTTATCTGCGTAGAAGCCGCTAGACCACAGATGGGGAGGAAGGGAGGAAGAGGAGGACGAGGATGGCACAGGGCTGAGGGAGAGGGAGCTGCACAAAGGAGCGTGGTCGGGCTGTGAGAGGTGAAAGGTGCGGCAGAGGTTGTCTGTGCTGGGCCACGCAGCCTGGCAGCACTCTCGGCAGCAGCTCTGCCATCTCAAAACCCCTGCATATTGCCTTAATTCTGTCTCCTGGGTCACACTGGGGTATAGCACAGGGGTTGGGGTCGTGCACACCCAGCTTCGGCTCACCTCTTCCTACCGCAGACCAGCCCCGCCAGCCGGCGTCCCCATGCTGAGGACAGGGACCTGCACCACCTGTGTCACCGCCTGGGTTCACACAGTGCATTTTCCCCTTCTACTGACTACGCCAAACCAGGCACATGTGGCAACCACATTTCCCATTTCCCCAAAAGCCAACATCTCCATCACCAAAGAATCCTCCCTCCTGTGACCAGGGTCCCGAGAAACAGCTTTGCCCGAGGCTAACGGGGTATGGTGAATGGCTGAATAGGACCATAACGTTGTTTCTCGTTGCCTTGACAATACACTCGCGCTCAAGAGAGCTATTTTAACCCTGTGCTGGGGTAACACCAGCTAATGAAACCCTGCTGGAAACAAGGCAAGCCACCAGACACGCCAAACCAAGGTTTCATACATGTGGTAGGTTCGTTAGGATAAGTGGGCTTTTGCTCCCGGAGAGGGGCTGGCTGTTTGCTCGGGATGAGTCTGCAGTCTCTCACTCTAAAGGCTGGATTTTCAAGTACTGTATAGCAAATCCCTTCTTAGCGCACCACTACGTTTTGAAAATAGGGCTTGAAAATACAAAAATAACCCCAAATGTTCAGAATGCTCATGTTCTTTAACTGGAGCCTCATCCAAAAACTGCTGAGTCCAAAGATGACTTGCAGCCAACTTCCTTGGGCTTCAGGACTGTATAACCGGGAGGCTGTAGCTTATCGAGAGCTATAATTCACATTTTGCAGAGTACTGTTTCTTTTATACTGCTATTAATTCCAATCACGGCACATCTAATTTAGGAATTCCTCGGTGACCAATACATTTCAGTGCCAGGACAGCAGCGTGCAGCAGTGAGAAACCAGTTAAACGTGATTTCCTAAGCTCAGTCCATCATGTGTTTGTTCCCCAGGGAACAGCACTGTTTCCTAAAGCGATTCCTCCCTTGATCACTCCATGAATAAATCAGAAATGGGCTTTCTTAGGACCGTCACTGCCCAGCCAGGATTGTCCTGCAGTGCTGGAGGTTCAAGAGTCCTGTTTCTCAGAAGCATTGAGACATCATCTGCTCGAGGTCCCTCAACGCGCAGTTGCACGAACAACTGTCTTCAGACCTGTCGGATGCACCGAGAGCGGAACAGGCAGGTACTGCTCCAGCTCTTTCTAAATCCAACTCTTTCTAAACCCAGTTACTCAACTTCCTGAAGAACAATTACACTACGGATGATGAAATGTTTCCTTCAGTTTACTCTAAATTCCAGCGCCTGATGTAACCAGCGATCCCTTAGTTTTGCATCGATGAATGCAGTAAAGAGCAGGAACGAGTCAGTTCTCAATGGACCACTCGGGTATTTAAATCCCCCCATAAAATCTTTTCTCTTCTACCTGTTTCAGTTCCCTTTCGCATCTGCCATCGTGGTGTCCTTACATGCTTCATCCTGCCAAGGTTAATAGTCGGAGCTGGGATAGTTCCAGCTCATTTCATTGTCTTGTCTGAGATGACATTTTAAGCAGCAAGTGCTTTGTGTTTAACTGGCGTGATGTCAAGTGACTTACCTCTCGTAGCCAATGCTGATAGCTTGTTCAGGCAGAAAGCTGCTAAATGGCTCGTTCACATAATTACGATAATTGCCTAGGAGAAAAGACAGAGAGGAGTGTATCTTCCATTGAAGAAAACGCGTAACTGTTAGCCTACCCTGACCTTTTCCTGCTGTTCCCTTCTCCTGTGTGAACGAATGTTATTAGCTGAAACTTCCCCATGTCTGCTCCCTGTTCTGCCCTTCCTGATTACAGCTTGGTGTGACACGGCCAGCAATTTGCACGGATTTTTAAAAAAGCAGGAGGAATTTTCACGGACACGGATTTTACTTTGCCTTAACTACATAAACAGGATATTCTGCTGAAAACATGGCTAAATGGAGCGACATATTCAGTCGTGCATATAATTTTCTCCAAATGAATAGTACTGTTTGCTTAACGTTAAACACAAAATTAGGGAAAAACAAAATAAGGTGTGTTTTTCAATAAGTCAGGAACTTAAAGAAATCGCTCCATACATTATCATCTTTATCGTCATCTTAAACAACTTCCTCTACCAGAAAAGCTGCCCAGAACGAGGACGGGAAGAGAAAGCTTTGCCACAGCCAACCCCTGACTTGAGTTCAACCAGCAGCATCCAGGAATTAAAGTCCCCGTCCCCTGGGAGCTGGGGCTTTCCTTTGGCCTTGGGATGGCTATGGTTGTTTATGCTTCTTCCTCTAATCCAGCCTAAGCTGGAGAAGCTCTTGAGGTTTCTCTGCACAAGGACAAATGCATCGCGACTCTCTCAGTAGCAGGACAGAGCAATATTCCCCACCGCACAAGAAACACCAGCTCCCTTCGTCTCAGCTCCCGGCACCCTGGGTGTGGGGTGAGCACGACCTGCTGTTATCCACAGACCCCCACTTTGCTGCACCCTAACGGCTCTCATTTCAACAACTGAAACCCCACAGACCATCCTCAGATCCGCAGGCCATCGAGGGACACTGAAATACGCTGCAGCCGGCAAAAGCCGCGGCGGCCGTGCGAGGAAGCCTTTGAAGCTGACATCGCTTGGGTTGGAGATGTTTTGAACTGTGGAGAGAAAGCGATATAAAAAGAAAAGGCTTTTATGCTGACAGTCAAGCTTAAGCCTGCCCTTACTGCATGTAAAGTGCAAACTCGAAACTTAAAGAGGGAAAAATAAAAGGGCTGGATTCAGCGGACGGTCGGGTTTGACTCCAGCTCAGCTGTCAGAGGAATAAAGCCTTTGAAAAAGAACAAACCAGATCCTCAGTTCTTTCCCCCAGCGTCAGCCCCAGCCGTTGCCGCTTCAAAGGCTGGGCTATGCCATGGAGGTCCCGGAGGGGACAGCGGGGCCGCCCCAGCACCTCGGCGGCCACTCAAGCCCTTCGTACTTCGGGGTGACACCATGGCTCTTTGCTACACACCACGGGACCCCCAAGCTGGCCTGGCTCCCCGGGTCAGGCTGCTGCCCACCCGCATCCCCAGACCCCCAGGGGACGGAGGCATCATTCCCCAGCCCTGCCCGATGGCCTTTCTCCTCTTTGGGGTGACTCTCACGGCGGCGCTGGGTTTGGGTCAGTGCCACCTCTCGTATATTCATTTGGGAAATGAGTAAGTAATTGCTTTGTACCTCCAGCATCTGCTTCTGCGCTTCCAGACAGGCGCTGGTGCTCCCGGCGTGGGGGGTGACCTGAGCGTCAGAGCTGGCTCGGACGTCTGCTGCGGCTCCAAAGGCAAAGGTGAGTTAAGAAAATTTGCATGTAGGGACAGCAAAGTGAATAGGCAGAGCTGGACATCAAGGAAAAAAAGAAAGCAGATTGCTAATTACTGGGGTTGCATTTGCCTTTCCAAAGGGCATAACATTTTATGTGATTCATTAAGATTAGAGCCCTGGGTGTACTCACGAGGGCTGTGTTAGGATGGAAATTAATCATTTTAAGGCTCGTGGCTGAGCTTTGATGGTGGTTCCCGCGGGGCTGCGCAGGCTAGCTCTTGGGTGACACGAAGGCGATAGTGCTCAGCACGGCCTGGCTGGCTCCAGCCCGCGGCAGGGGCTCGCTCTGCTGCCGATGCGGTAGCCAAGGGCACTGGCCATCCCACCCGCAGGCTCGGCTCGCTGGGGCAGGAGGAGGGAGAGCAGCGGTCCCGGGCCCCACCGCTCCGCAGGGCAGCGCCCGGAGCGAGCAGCCCCCGAGGTATTTGTGTGCTCCTGCCTCAGCCCGTGCGGTGTTTTAACAACGGCCGAAGCAGATACATTAAAAGGAGAGCATTGAGCCGCTGCTACTGCAGCTGTAATCTCACACGCTGGTATTTTTCGTCCCAATCCCCATGCCTAGTGTTTCTCCATTGGTAATAGCCAGGATGGGGTCAGTAAGGGAGCAGGTGGGATGCTCTGGCTTGGGGAGCTGCGGAAATCAGGTCTTGAGGATGCTGGTCCTTCCACAGGCTGGAGTAGCCGCTGCCTTTGGCGCTGGGATGCGCAGGGGCAGGAGCAGGTCCAGGTCTGGGCAGCAGGATGCTGCAGGCTGGGTACGGTGCATGCCCCCTCTGCACCCCCAGCCACATGCCAGCCCTTCCTGACATGGTGTCTAGCCGTAGCTGGGAGAAACTAACTTATGTTTTGAAGTTCTCTGAATATCAAAAAAAATATATATATTTCAGGATATTCTTAAGATTGCTGTATAATAAACTCAAAGATTTATTACGATTTACTCCTGCATAGCTGCAAAGTCACGCGTAATTACAGCTGTACAGCAGCCTAACCTTTCAAGTATTCGTATTTCACGTTGCATCCTTACCAGGGATGAGAGGTAACTGCAGTCGGCTGCAAAATGCCTTGGGGTAAGACAAGATCATCAGGAAAATGGCAAAAAGAAAGGTGCATGCTCCACGTTGCACTGACTTCCCTGTCACTTTCGCTCACTTTATTAACAGAAAACATACTTTTCCTGCACTCCTGCCTTCAGATTTAATCTGCTGCAGGAGGTGCACAGCCACAGAGGCTTTTTTGCTCTTTTCACTTTGCGATACGATACCAATCACTCTGAAAAAAAGCCTTTCCTCTCTGCCGGCCCTGTTGGCAGCAGCAATTCTACCCGGTGACGCGGGGAAGGAGAAGGGCTGCGTGTTCCCAGCATCTCCAGCCTGACCTAACCCCTCGCTAACGGAGGCTGCTGCCGGCATCCATGGGACGACGTTTCTTTTGGCGTAAAGCAAATCTCTGGCAAGTTCCCTCAGTAGGATCTCACAGACTTTCCACAAACACACTCCTGACGTAGCAGGAGTCAGAGGACAATGCCAAAGACCTTTACAAAGGTGGCGTTAGCTTTGTTCTCCCATACAGAAATGAAGCTTTTCTATAACCTTCAATGCTTTATTATTTTTTTTGGTCTGAAGGATTCCACCTTGGTCTTTCTGGCATGACCACCTCTCTCCAGTGCTAAATCTCATTATGAGTTGAAAAGACTGACGGAAACCGCGTGGCTGTAAGAGGAGGAAGTGCTAAAGTTGTTGCTTTTGTTTCCAGAGCATGAAATAAGGTATTGAATAATGAGTTTTTCCTTGCGTTGCTTGAGCTCTGTGGGGAGATTGCTACAGCTGATTCCTAGCCCTGTGTTTAACAAACTTACAAGCAAGGTCACTTGGTCACGTATCAGGTACGGGAGCCCCGTGTGGTCTTCGTGCAAAGAGAATTAGAAGAAAAAAACCCCACAATCACCGATCTCTGAGTTCATCAGAAACCCAGCCAGAAAGAGCCCGTGGAATAAATGCTGTAATCCCTCCTCTCCCGGGGATGGAGCGGCCGCCTGACCCAGGGCACTGCTGGTTAACAGGATAAACTGGGGGAAATTCTGGGCTCGGCTGCCCAGAGATCGCACGTGGTCTGCCAAAGGAACTGCTTCTCTCAAAGCTGAGATGGTCATCCACAAACTCCCCATAGAGGGAAATAATAACCACAAACTTTCTCGGCTTGACACCACAGGACTGGCCACGTTGCGAATGAACTTTTCCCCATTCATACTCGGGTTTCATCACATTAAGGAGGAAGAGAAGAAACACTGCGACGAGGGGCTGGAAAGAAAGAGCAGAGCAAAGTAACATTAGTCATTATAAATAACATTACAGGAGATCCTTTTCAAAGATAACACAAGCAGCTCACGTCAGAAACGGTGATTCCATGTCTGGTATGCTAGAATAAGGGCCATTAACTATTAATAATATACACAAATATTAAAGAAAGCAGAGAAAAGACATTACATGGGTAAGTGAACTCATGGGCTGACAATACGTTATCTTAAGCAACTCTGATTATTATTAAGCATTTTTAAAGGGCTTTATCAAACTCATACCAAGACACAAACCATCCTTCAGAAAGCTGTGATGGTACCTGCAATAAAATTGAGAAAGTCAGGAATGCAGTTGCGGGGTAGGACTGGAGGGTGGGAGGGGAGGTAAGAGCTCCTTTGGACACAGCAAGGGAGGACGGGGCTCGGTTTGGCTCTCCGGGAGCACCAGGTCCTTCCCGGGCCACCACTAGGGACCACCATCGCTAAGGGCCCCGGGAAGCTTGGAAGGGCTCAGACAGGGGTGGGAGCTGCACCTGGAATCGGTTCCTTTGGGGAGAGCATCTCAGGACAGGCTCAGGAGCTCTTTGTGCACTGAAGGAGGTCGCCATTCTACCTCCAGCTGCAGCTGGGAGCTCGACACCGCTTCCTGTACCCCCACGTGGGATAATATTTGACAAACAACGGCAAAATTAATGTCACCATTCCCCAGTTCCCTCACTGCAGCCCTGATCAGTGCTGTCAGGGCTGTGCAGCCGGGGATGGACGTAAATCTCTCTCAGTTTGCACCTATTCACCTGCCAGGAGCAGGATGGACAGCAAACCTTGGAAAGAAGCAGGAGCTCTTAATGTTTTTATTTTGCTGTTTACATAGTTTTTTTCCTCCCTTAACTTTAGAGCCTCGAGTCCATTACTCAGCCCATGTCTGAAATTGAAATTATGGGGGGAAAAGCCATCAGCGCAGTTACTTAGATTCATTATCTGTCAAGTGTTACAGAAGGATTGGATTGGGAAGGGAATTTTAAGACCGTTCTTCTGACATGAGTCACAGGAGTAAGCTATCAGAAGCCATGTCAAAGGCACTGTAGCTGGCAAGAAATGTATAGCATCTTTATGATTCTTTCTTTTATAAAACCCAAACCATAAACAATAGAAACAAGGGAAGGGAGAGAATGTAATTTCATTAGGGCAAACGTGACATAAATTTAATAATAAATAATAGCCGTTATCTAGAAAAATATGAAAAGCCACTTTCAAAAACGTTAGCTCTAATCACAAATGAATTTTGCAGCCTCTTTTCTATTTTGCCCCTCTGTAATGAACTCTGATAAATTCAAGGGACTACATGTTAAATAAAGAGATAGAAGGGTCTAATTTGCTGGTTCATTAAACCGGCTTATTTCTGGAACATCTTGCGTATTGCTCTGAATTTCCCGTCTCTGAAAGGTGGAGACAATGAACTATCTGTCTCTAATGTAGTGTGGCACACAATTAGGGATTCAAAAGGATGTGAATCTCTTTCCATCAGAGATACACGCGGCGATTATTATTTTATTACCAAATACTGTCAGCATGACATATTTCCAACAGCCACCGTGACACCTGACTCGCATATTAAATTTGCACAAAGCGTGGCAAAAAAAAAGTCAGACGGAGCTTATTTATACTGCATTATTCCTTCTTACGTAGGTCTCCAGTAAGTCTGGTAGGGCTACATATTCCCGGAGTTCGGCGCTGAAGATTTGCAGTCGGGGAGGATATATGGAAGATGGGCTGCCATTCGGATGTATTTCTAACATGGCAACGTAGCACGAGCTCAACTTGACAAACCCTGCTTGCAAATCAACAGAGCCTCTAAGGGCATACCCGAACCGAACTCTAGGCAGCAAAGCACATGTGGATCCGAGACACTGGCCTTCTTGAATTTTAATGTAATTAGAGAGCTTTCAGCTTGAACTGAAACTTGATTTTTTTCAAAACACACACTAACCCAAAAGTTCTGTAACCTCTACTTGGCTCTGGCTGCGTGGATATGCAGCAGAGAGGTGGCTGAAGCAGTCCTGGGACCATAAACGGGCTCAAAAAGACAATCTTTGACCCGATAGAACAACACAGATGTTTCCTTAGATGCAGTACGAGCTTGGATTTTACCTCCACAACCAGAATATATCCAGTTATCCATAGGAGAGACTCCCGGTAATCTGAACAACAGCAGATGGAAATTATTGAGGCATTTAGGGTTGTGTTCTGCCTATTCACACCTCCCGCGCGGTCAGGATTACCGCTTATGTACCATGGGGCTGCCAAAACAGGTCTGCGAAATCCTACTTACATTCCAGCCACTGAGCAGCCTCTTCCCTGGATTTCATCCTCCTCCCATGGCCCTTCTCACCGTGAGATGCCTGCGGCTGGAAGAGAGAGAACAGACTTTGTACCCAGGGCTGACAAATTTCCCTAACAGTTTAGCAAATTTATTTAAAGTACAGCCAGGCAGTCATTTTTTAATACTATTTTTTAATGATAATTTCTGTGAAAATTATTTTGTTAGTAGATAGAATCACTAGTAAGAGAACAGGGTAGCTATGTGAGGAATTTGTGGAGAGTCTTCAATACACACTCCTTAGGGTAGCAAGTCCAATTGAAATGCAAAGCACAGTAGACTTCCTCTTTTAATGACACTTCGCAAAAACCTCCCAAACATCTGAAAGACTCATCTGGGAAAATACGGTAGGAGTTGCAAAGAGATGTGCAGATTCATTGGCAGGACGATGATAAAGCAAATGGGCAGGACATAACTAAACTCAGCTCTGCCCCGCTGAAGGTACTTGCATTAAAATTTAAAGCAAAGAGGCACCATGATCTCCCGTTATGCCTCTTGCTTCACCGACAGGTAGGCATCCAGCTGCTGGAGGACCGTCATCCCCCCACACGTGCCCACGCAGGGGTCAGTTGAGGTGCAGCCCCCACACATGCCCAGGGAGCGTGTTGAAGGCCACCAAAGGCTCCCATGCAGATGGCTAATGACGCATGCTGCCCTGTCTCACCTTGCATTTTAGGGGAGAATGACCCAGATCAGCGTAAAGGTTTGTGATTACAAAGCCGCATCCAGCCTTGAAATTCTCTGAATAACAACTGTGATCACCTTCTCACGAAGAACAGAGGCTTCAGCCACTTGCAGGATCCAAACTGCTGTGCCAGCATAAAGCAGACCAAGAGCTGTAATACATTTTATAACTACACGGTGCAAAAAGGAAAGAAAGAAACTACCCAGAGTATGGGACTTGAGAATTTAAACTCACAAGTCAGGACATTCAAACTCATGGTTCCCATAGCACCCATAACTTACCTCCTTGCCCATATGTCGCATGTACTGCTGGGTATGAGGTTATATTTATGTCTTACTCTTTCTCTGCCAGGAGCAGAGTTATGGCTGTTGGGGGAACCGTAAGTTTGATTTTCATGACTTTTGTGCATTGAATCTTTAAGAAAAGGGAAAAAAAAACCCCCGCTAATTTAGATGGTAGCAGACATGTCTCTCTGCCTTTATTTCCACTTTCTTTTCTGGCCTCTTCAGAGTCAGGTAAAAGTGTGGATTTTACAGGCACAAAGAAGAATGGTTAAATTGTTAAAAAGAAGCAATTTGTGCCCTCTTTGGAAGAGGAAACATCTTTGCATACCGTCCCAGTCCAAATGGGACCTTGCTAGAGAGGCTGCACTAAAACCACTGAGTTTTCATTAATAAAATGTTTCTTGCAGCCATGTTTTAAAATAAACTCTACCACTCCCTTGTAGGTGACTTGCAACAGTCTCCAAGACACAGTTACCCCCATCTGGAACGTGCTTACAACATTGGTTCAAATTATATCAAAATTTAAAGCTGAGCAAGCCAAGGAGGAAGCCCGAGCCCCTGTTTCAGAGCCATTTACCAGCACTTGTTGCGCTGCGGCACCAAGAGGTGGGGAAGACTTCACTTTCCTCTTCTGTCTGCAGCGGTTCTAACTGTTAGGTGGCCTTTTTGCTGGAAACAGTATTTGGGAGATTGGCACATACTTACAAAGAAAATGTCATCTTCTGTTTCTCTGCTCAAGCTTATTAAGTAACGCCTGTTGCACTTGCTCGGAGGCGGTTACAGCGAAAGGGCTGTGTCTCTGCCACGGCTGTGGGAGCCCGTGCCATGGTTCCCAATGACTTTGATATACTTTGGGTTGAGTCCAAAATCATTTCGCCTCTTTGGCTTCCCTGCCGCCTCCCCAGTGTTCCCAGTCGCCGCGCTGACACCCAACACAGGCAATGGCAGCAGGTACAGCCATACGCGTGTCCAGGCATTTGGGCACCGCTAGCTCCGACAGAGAGAGAAATAAGTGGCACTAACAAAGTCAATCCTCAGCATTTTGATGTTCAGTGGATGGCTCGATGCTGTGATGGTTCGCTTTGTAAAGCGATTGATGCTTTTCATTCCCTTTGGTCATTTATTTATAAGAGGAAGAAAAGAAAATAAAATTAACCTGGATTCTTCTACCGTGTCTCTACACTGGGATACTTTCCTGCGGAGGCCCCACTGAATATAAAATGGTTTTGATTTGATTTCCTGGAACATTATGTTATTTTCAACTCCAACATGGGTTTATTTCAGACATATTTCAGATGCTTCCCCCCCGTAAAGATGCAAGGAAATGTATTACATTTGGGAAAATCGTAGAAATGGTAAACGTCTTTTCAAATAAGTTATAATGATATTTCAAGGGCAGTTTAGACCTATTCAAATTGCACATTCTCATTACCTTTCTTAGCAACAGGCATAAACCCTTCAATCTCCACGTAGTTTCGCTACTCTCTCTCCACAATTTTCAATTTCTCTACAACTATTCATCTGATTTATTATTTCCCTCCTGGATTTTAAATGTGTTGTAACCCCATACATTTGTTTCACTTTCTCAGCTCCAATACTCAAGGTCGTTAATACCCCCAAAATATCCTTTGCTTATACCACAACTTTAAATGTGCTCTTTCTTGCCCAGTGGCTTGTTACCTAATTACCAGTGGCGATATCATCTTGTTTTTATAGTTTTATGATTAAAGAGATAAAAGTGAACTCAATGGAATAAAACGTAAGAAGGCACTTGCAGTATCGGTGGCAATGCTGCTGCTCCTGTTGCACAGGCGACGCAGAGAGAGGCAAAATTAATCTTTCTCGGTGCGCTGCTTGGAAGTTAACTAAGATGAAATAAATGACACAGCGTTAACATTTAGCCCCTCTGATTAAGTGCTGCTTAAACATGCATCAAATTTTAAATCGATTGCGTTGCACGGAGAGGCAAAGTACATGCCAGTCAAGATGGTTCAAATTTGCCCTAAAAACGCAAGCGCCCTTGCCAGCTGCGTCCCCAGCTCCCACCTCGACGGCTCTGGGGGTCACACATGGCCAGACACCGTCCCCTTGCTCCTCTGCCCCCCGGGAGGTGGCTCAGCCCCCCCCGTGCCGAGGGAGCACCACCCTGAGCAATTTTGCTGTAAAATGCAAAATTTGTGGTTCAGCCAAGCTCCAAACCTGCCAGGGGAAGCGAGAGGCTCGTGTGAGGCTGCTTGGCCCTGGCTACGCTGCAAACAGGGCAGCATCCCTCCCCTTCGCACCAAACATTCCCTCCCCAAAACACCGTGCTCATCCTCCGAGCACATCATCGATCCCTGGCAGCGTGCAATTTGTGGGAATTCGCCGTTTCCTAACGCTGCTGTGGGAGGCAGGCTGTTGGAGGGAAGGCGGCTGTGGGAGGCAGAGCAGGACGTCGCTGCGGGGACCCACTTCCCGGGGCCGGGCCGAGCATCGTCTGGCCGAAGGGCCGCGCTGAGTTAGCGCAGGGCAATGGCTGCTGCCCGCTGCCGTATGGGACTGTCAACAGCATTTACTGCGCAGAAACGCAGGGCTGGGAGGGACCTGGGGAGACGAGGCAGCCGGTGCCTTGCCCCAGGCAGGATCAGGCCCTGGCAGACCCTCCTTGACAGCTGATTTTCTAACTTGCTCCTCCCGGGAGAGTGCTCCTTCCGACAGCCCATCCTCATCCTCCCTGGCACCCGCTCCTGCCAGCCCTTCGCCACCTCCACAGCCGAGCCGCAGGAGCACCAGCTCCTCTGCAGCAGCAATTTTGATAGAGGCACACGAGGAAACAGTGATGCACAACAATTCAGTTGTGATTTTTTTTTTTTTTCCTCTGCATTCCTTAGTAACCCATTTTGCGTGCTGGAAAAAACAATGCAACTAACTTCTGAGCCCTGTAAATAGTTGAAGAGAGCAGCGCAAAGACTATGAACAAGAGGAATTAGATGGAGCAACCCAGGAAGGGCTCACGGGTCTCCTCACTTCAACTCCTTTGCACCGGGAGTAACTCAAAGGAGGGGAAAAGAGAGGGGACAGTGCCCTTCCAGGGCCATCCCTGACGGGGATGAGATCACCATGGCTTATTTCATCGCAGGCTGCAAAGAGGTGTGAGCATGGGACTTGCCGACCTCCCGTGGCGTGTTTACCGGGCGGATGAACCCGGGAGCTCAGACCAGACAGGAAAGTGTCTGCTTTCACTCCCGCTAACCCAGACCCTCCCCTTGAATCACAGGCTTGGCTTCAAAACAAGAGGTTTATGTAAACATATAGCTTACTTTCAATTTGAAGTGTCCAATTCCTTCTTCTCTGCTAAAAGGCTGTGGGTTTTTTTTTTCCGTGTGACTCCCAGACCTGGAGCCTGCCTGGCGCAGGCACGGCCAGTTCTTCGAGCTGGGATTGGGGGAAACAAAGCAAAAACTATCACTGGGAGACTGGTGCCAAAATGCCCCATCCTGTCGGTGCCTGCGCTCGTGTGGGTGTCAGGTCCCGTGGCTTTGGTGTTTTTCTCTGGGCGAGCACGGTCCTGCGTGCCCAGGGATGCTGCCTGCAGGAGCAGCCCCCGGGAGCCGTGGCCGGCGGGGAGCCCGGGGATGTGGCACAGCCTCTTCAAAGCGAAGTTCAGTCTCATGTTCGACTTAAGAAAACAAACAAAAGGAAGGGAAAAAAGCTGTCCTGTTACTCACTGCCAGGGCAGCCAGGCCGTGCCGCCACGGGTGTGCTGGTTCGCAGACGGCACAGCCGGAGCATCCCGAGCCGGGGGCAGCGGGCTCTGACGCACCCCTGCAGGCAGAAGCAGCTGGGTCACCGGGCTCCCTGCCACCCACAGCCACCGTCTGGTGGCCAGCCGGGTCACCGGCAGGTACCATAACCCCAGCGGCGCCAGGGCAGCGCCTGAACACCGAGCCAGCCTTTGCCTCCCCTGGAACTCTCCTGCACGGAGCCACAGCAAGTTTTTCCAGCAAGTTCTCAGCTTTCCTCCCCCAAACTGACCCTGCTTTACCTCTACCACGGCAGGGTGCGCGGGCTCCTGCTGTATGTCCAGCAATGCAGGCAATGCCCTGCCTCCCGCCTCCTGGCTGTTTCAGTGTCTTCTTACACGTTTTATCCAAGTAAAATAGCCTTTGCTTCGCTCTCCCTGGGAGTTGCAGTAAAACACCCAGGCACAGGCTGTGTTTGTTCATTGAACTCAGGCTGGTGCAAGAAGGTGGTCCCTGCAACTGTCTCTGGACCAAGTACCTCAAGTACTCCCGTCTTCCGTGGCTGGTTTCCCTGGAAGAGGCTGCAGCGACCTCTTGGGTAATTTTATTGCTGGGAGAGAGATGTTGCAGCCGAGCCCCTGCTGCCCCTGCTTGCCACATCGTGCCCTCTCGACGTGGAACAGTTTGAAAAGGGGGAGTTTAAGTGAACCAAACATGAAGTAAACAAAAGAAAACAACCCCAAACCCTGCACACACACACACAACCTCCCTCACGTTATCCCCCTACAAAAGCAAGCAAATTTTGCACCAAGTTACTAATTCCTCTCAGAGCAGAAGCAGCCACTGGTGCATCTGCTCTCCAGGCACGACCTCATGGAGCTGGAACTGTCGTCCTCAGGGACCTGCTAATTTAGCATTCCCGTAGGAGAGCTACAGACCCGCGCTGCTGACTTGCTCTACGTTATCAGGGCCATTAAAACACTCATTAGAGAAGGGCTGCGTGTGCTCTTTGGCCTACGGAGCTGGGATGAGTTGCCGAGTAGCTGGTCAGGCTCCTGAAGGAGCATCCTTAAGAAAATAACGTCTGATGATAAATTTACGGCTACAGCAGCTGCATATTAAGTGCATTTCACTCCAGCTAGTTCTGTGTCACAAGTTGTCAGTACAGATTGGTGGGAAAAGAGTATGAAATATTCATGAAGTTATCAATGGCACCAAGATATCTAGTTAATTATGTTGCTTAGCACTTCCTTGCAGGCTCTGAATACCCAGCGCCGACCGGCTCGTTAGTGTAACTGCAATTTGATTGTGCCTTTGTGGCAGTGTTTCCCCCGTACCACTGACACACCACTGCGCTCTTGGACCAACTCCATCTTAATTAGCTTTGCTGCCACTGGAATTAGGCGACATGTTGTAGAAGTCACTTAAATTAACTTCTGACTCTTCCTCAGACAGATGGGACCTCGGTACCCGAGCCTGCCTATTACGTTTGTTTAATCATTCTTTAAAGGACTGCCACAAAAAGACAACACGCTGTACTGTCCGGGAGCATCAGGAACGTGACCTTTGCTTCAGCGCTGGTTTTTGAAAATGAGTGCATTTGTTAAAAGGTATCTGAATTTCGCCAGGCGAGTTGATCAGTCACTTGGATCACAGCCTGGAGGTTCCCAGGTAGCAGGGCTCCTTTGGCTGGTGCTACTCACAACCCAAAAGAGCCCTGGCTTCAAAGCTCGCATCCCGACCCATCTCCGATGCCCCACCGTGGGGATGCAGCACAGGAGCAGCTCGGGCCGGTGATGGGCTGGGGTGCGTGGTGGTCTGTGACATTACAGTCCCCAGCGCAGTGCAGGCTGGACACGCTCTCTGGTCCGTACGCAGAGCCCTGCTGATGGGCTTTGCACGAACGAGCGCAGCAGGCGCAGGATGAAGCCCCCCGTGCTCCTCTGGCCATGCAGAGCGTGCATCGCAGAGCAGCAGCCCACGGCTGGTCTCTGACACTCAAAAGACAGAGTGTCAGTGCCCTCTGTGGCCCGTTCCAGCCATGAGCTGTTACAGATGGAGAAGCGGTATCGCTACAGCCTACTCACACCGCGTCCGCACGCTGTCAGGGGCTACAGCATCACCTTCTAAAGCTCTCTGTGCTGTGCTAGTGAAAGCTGGAAGAAGCCCAAACAGCACAGGACAGGATGTCCTGGAGTATTGCAGCCCAAATTCTGAACCAGGAAACTTTAAGAAGTTTCTACAAGCGTTAGCAATGCTGGAAGGGGGGCTGGGGTGAGGTTGTTTGGTACCTGAAGGTCAGTGCGCTGGAGACCTGGCCCCATTGCACCTCCAGTCCCACCAGCCCCACCACAGGCATGTTCCTCTCCCCACCTCAGGATCCTCTCACCCAGCTCTTGCTTCGGTTTGAGTCTGAAGTTGTAAAGGGATGGTGCAGCTCCCGTCATACCCTTGTATTTGGGTGCAAGAGTGGACCCAAATACGTGATCTTAGTCAAGAGACTTTTCTGCGACTTGCCCACCTACTAGACTTTATCCAAAGCTGTGAGCAGGCAGTGCTCTTAGTTTGCAGGGTTTTCCAGAAAGAAAAAGGGAAAAAAAAAAAAAAAGAAAAAGAAAGGTTCACACTGCACTCTCCCTGGAGGTTTGCTTTCAAGTTTCAGCTTCAAATGAGCCCAGATTTCAAAGTTCAGCTGGCTCCACCAGCACGCACGGTGCTCTGCATGCAGACCGCGAAGGATTTCCCTGCAGCTTCCAGAGGTGCTCAGCCCCCGCTGCTCCCTGCCTGACCCCCACGCCCTGCAGGGCTTTGTAGCAACATAAATAACACCACATCACCTGCAGGAGACAAGCTGACATTCACTTACAGGCACATGGGTTTAGGGACGTTTTCCTCATTTCTCTCAAGACGTTTTGTAAGACACCAGCAGCGCCATCGCTCCTCTCTGGAGCGAGAGCATCTTCCTGGTAGGACCATATCGCAGCATTTGCAAAACTCACAGCCAAGAGCTCCAAAAAAGCAATGCTTCCACCACTCATTCAAAACACTTCATCCTACTAAAGGCTTACTTTCATGCTGACACTGGTGCCAATTTACTTAGATAACTCTAACTTTTGAAGGCAAGCTTAATCTGCCGTACTGTGGCCTGTCTGTTGCAAGTCATCTTTCCTTATTCCAAGCAATTTAGATCCTGATGCAGCAAGGCACTTAAGTACAAGCTCAAGTGTCATCTAATTCAATGCCAGAGCTTTAGCACTTGCCGAGTCAGAGTTATAACGCTGTAAAAACCTCTACTGCCGTGTGGACGGGACTGTATGTGGCATGGTGCCCCTTCCATGGGGTACGTGCTGTCTCTGGGTCCTGGTCTCGCTGACCTGGACCTGCCCCACTGAGCACACTGGCTTTTGAGGGAATTAACAACGATGCTTCCTATCTGCACCCACAGTTCTGCAAACTCTGCAACGAGTCTATCAAACCCAGGTGGGTCTGGAGTCCCTGCTCCTACCCATTGCTCTCGTGTCTGTTTGCACTGAATAGTGATTGCACAGAAACATCCCTGGACTGGTGTTCATTCCCTAACCCATGCTGAGATCTCCTGCTGTTTCTGGTGTGATCGCTGGGTGTTGGTCCCCCAATGAAGTAAGATCAGAGTCCCGGTCCACAGGCCCCACCGCTCACTTTTCCTGTCTCCAGGAACGCCGCTGCCCTCCCTGTGCAAACTGCCTTCTCTCGAAAGGCAAGCAGCAGCTATCCTGCGCACAGCAGCGCACAAATAACGACGTGATTAAACCATACTGGGTGCTGAGAGGCAAACTACTGCACTATGATGTTCAAAAAGCCAGAATAATGTGATGGTTATGAAGACAGACAGCTCAGGCAAAGACTGCCTAGAGCGCAGAATGATTGTCAGGATGGGCAAAAATGTAGAAAATCATGTGAGTGTGTAAGCTGCCAAAGCCAATTAATCCAAAGAACATTTTGCAACCATTAGGCTTCTATTACTGTGCATGCATCGTAATTACTATGGGTCTGCGTGGATATGATGGCAGATCTTTAATGATACCGAGTTTCTATTTGAACCTTAATTACTTTCATTGCATTTGTTTGTGTTGAATTGTTGCAGCATCTTAAAGCGGGAAAAACGGACTTATTTTTTAATTTGTCATTTTAAAGTGGCACTGCACCCAGATCTTCCTAGAAACAAAGCAGAGGAGTCTAGGAGGGCTGCTCAGAAGAGAGGTATTGCCCTGTCTCGTGTTACTTTGCAGGCAACTCATGCTGTTCCTATCAGAGCTTGAAAAATAGCAGGAACATGGTGATCAAGGAACCTTCTGCTGTTAAAAAGCACTTTTGCCGGGCAGCTTTGCCTGGACTGTTATCCTCTATGGTAGGATTGGAGCAGCCAGAGAAAGAAAACCAGAAAGCCATTTCACCTTAGAAATAAAGGTGACGCCAAACTTTGCAGGATAGGACTGGATCCACACTTTGTGGGTGGCTTGAACCAGCTTTGCAGCATCCTGGACCAGAACTATCAGAAACATTGTGGTGGATAAAACTGAGACTTCGACTTTGTTATTTGAGCTTATTCTCTGGCCAAAGACAAACAACATGGCTTTATGTCAAATTTAGCTTCACACTTGCTTTGGCAACCCATCCTCTCCCCAGTAAAAGTACAAAAGCTATTTTATCAAAGAAAGAACATGAAAATATGATCTTTCTCAGCTTGCTGTACTGCTGACATGAGTAAGTTGTGACAACTATTTATCACTTTTAGGGGAATTAAATGGGGTCCATTTTTTAAGTCTAGTGAATATTCTTTTGTATCTTCTATCCATGTGGTTAAAACTACTGAAAAATGCTGATAATAGGAAAAAGATCTGACAGGGTAAGATAGCTAAATGGGCTTTGTTCTATCCTAAAAATTTAAGACAGAAACTCCGCTGATGCCACCAGTTGAAGCATCTTTAACTTCTGAAACTGAGTCTCAAGACTGTAAGTTCCCCACCAGATCTTGACATTTATGGAGCTGACATCTCTTCTGTACGGGGGGTTACCTGCAGAGCATCTTTCCGGTTAAAATACTCAGTTTCCTAGACAAGAAACACTGACCTACGCTCTTTGCAGTCATTGCTACTTCCCAAAGCTCTTCCAGCTGTTTTCAGCTGGTTTTCAGCCTAAAACTCTTTCCTGGTTCCCCCTGGCTTCAGACCTGCCCACCAGCTAGAACAGAAAGAGCTGTTTCCATTCCTTGTTGAGACTCTCAGTTCTCACCCTTTAACGCTTGCCCTCCAGGGCTATTTTCTTACAGCCTCCTGCTTCCCTGGCTAACCAGGTGCTGTGGGCGCTCCCCAACCGCAGCCTCCCCGCGCAGACACCCCACAAACGAGGGGCAAAACCGCGGGGATTCGGGGCAGCACCGGCCCTGTCGGGTGGCTGGGGTGCCCGATTCACCATGCTCTTCCTACCTTGCAGCATGGTGAGGGCAGAAGAGGAATCAGACCGTTCCCTTTGCTGAGTCGCCAGTGGAAATTGCTGCTGGGAGAGTGCAGGCTCTTTGTGCCCACCACCAGCCTCCACCTCTCCCCTCTTTCTTCATCATTCAACCAGACAGGCATTTGGCAGAGACTAAAGACAAATACCTAAGTCAGACCAGAAAATTTGTTTTCTGTCTCCATAATGTTTATTCTCTTGCTCTTGTCCCCTTGCCCCCAGGGAAGGTGCACGCAGGCAAGCAATGGCCTTTAGCATTGCGCAAACGATTGTGCCTCTTTCTTCATCAAAATCTCCCTTGAATTTTTCCTCTCCAAACCGAGCTGCGATAGCCAGCCTGCAAGAGATCATGCCTCTCCTTCGGGGAAAGTTGCACTGGAGCAAAAGGAGATACCAAAGAAACCTCTTAATTTCATGATTTTAAAGAAACAACTGCCCCCATATTTAAAAGAACAATTCAATTACATCAGAACTGCAGCATTGCTAGGACAAGCGGTCATCTCAGGGCGTTTGCCTAGACTGGTCTTTTTGAAGTCTCAAAGCCATTAAAGGGATGGATTTTTTTGAGACAAGCCATTAATTGTTAATCTTTTTTTCTCTTTTTTGGGGAACTTATTGTGAACTGTAAGTTACACTTTATTTTGTTTCTTTACCCAGATGTTATTTTAAGTGTCTGAGTTCTATAATTGCACAATGCTCTGGGCAACCGAGACAGAGAAACAGCATATAAATACGGCTGCCTTGCCTTTCTGCTAGCATTTGCCCTGGCTGCTTTAATAAGAGGAGCAAAAAGACGAGGGATAAAGTGATGCAGGAAAGCCAGTGAGGAAGACATGCAGCCCTGGCAGCGAGCACTGCAAACAGACAAAGAAATCTTCCAGGAAGGAGATAAACAAAAAAAATTCCACTTTTTGCAGGTCAGAGCACATTGCTTTGTTTGTTAGTCTGGCTTCTGAAGGAGTCCGAAGAGAGGAAACTCTGCTTATCTGCTTCATCTGCACCTTGGCAGATGAAGGTTTTCAACCTGGTGCCCACGTATAAAAGCAGCTCCTAAGCAAGCATGAAGCATGACTTGGGGTACATCAAAAGGTATATATTTTTTTAATATGTCTGCATCACTTAGCAATAGCAAAGAGACTCGTGATTGACAAAGTTTCCAGCGCTGGCTCCCATCTCCCTTGCAGACCAGCCCTGACCCAAAATCCTGCAGAGCAAAGCGAACCCTGAGCTGCTCCCCTCCATCCCTGCCACCGTGGGCTTCTCCTCCCTCATCTTCTCCTCCTTCTGCATAAAACACACAGAAGCGTTACGGGCACTCCTGAGCCACCAGCAAAACCTCTGCCCGGCACAGCCTTTCAGGAGCGCCACGCTGCGGGTATTTACAGCTGAACCCATTTCCCCAGCCGTACAACTTGCTCTGAAGATCAGTCTCTGACTGCAATACATCCTCATGACTAAGAGAAACAATTACCTGAGGTGAAGGCTCACAGGTATTTAAACAAGTTAAAAGCGCTCCAGAAGCCTGATTAAAACAAGTGGGCCAAAATCCAAATACAATTTTCTCCCTGGCCAGCCTTAGCAGTGCTTGTAAAACGTGACTGGTGGTAACGTTATTAATTATTATCCCAACTCTTTTAGCAGCATTGTGGAGGCAAAGCACAAAGATCTCATTACAAGTCGAATGGACAGCTTCTGAAGTGATCAGAAAGCCGATGAGCGCTCATGGGAGCACCTTTTTAAGCTATTAGTTATTTAAGCAATTTATGAGAACTGGGAGTTGAGTTGTGCTGGGAAGGAGAGAGTGGCTCCTTGCTCCTCGCCGTGGAGAGAGCTTTCCTGGTTTGTCTACATCAAAGACTCGGAGCTGCACCTCCTACTCAATTGATCTTAATTCAGCTCAAAAAAGCTCCGCTTCATGCATTTCTAGGTATGACTTAGACATGAAACATGACGCAATGGTCCTTTGATGAATAAGGAAACATGGTCTGGGAATCATCTGTGCCAGGAAGATTTGATCTGGTTTTCGGAAAGAGGTGAACACGTAATGATACACGCACATACATGCAGCTATAAATAAAGCAGGAGCTGTTTTGCAAGGGAACGCTCCCTTGATTCAATTCATTGTCCCGGTTCATCTCTATAATTTTATCACCCTAAAAATATCCGCATAGCCAGCGTTCTCTATGCAAATTACAATACTTTCAAGCAAAACACAGGGCAGCAGTAGGTGCTGTGGCAAAAGCATGGGGACAAAGCCAGGCTAACCTCTTGCTTCCAAGCAGCGGTTGGTGGTGGCACTGGGGACAGAGCTGGCTTTCCTGGGGCGGGAGCCCCCGCTGCCAAAACCCTGGTCTGGCTCCCATCCGCTTCCCACGGTCCCCGAGCAGCCACAGCTTCCCAAGGAAGGACTGCAAAAACCTGCCGATGGGTCCTGTGAGACACAGTAAATAGTTTAACTGTCTTTGGAGACTTCTCAGTCACTTAAATGTGCTGGAATGAAATAAATGCTGTTTCTAGCACTCTCTGTAAGGCAGCTGGGCTGTAAGCAGGCAGGCAGGGTGGTGGGAGGCAGGACAACCCCAAATTTGCAGTCCAATGCTACCCCAGACCTCCTTCGGGCTCTCAGACATAGAATCATTTAAGTTTGGAAAAGACCTTTAAGATCATCAAAGTCCTGTCCTTACCTTGCTTGCAGACAAGTATCCCCTGATTTTTCCCTCCTGATTTTCTTCTGAGATGGGTAAATAATATTGCCATTATTTGAGGACTTTTTTCAGTACCACTCCTGGCAGCGTGTCTGGGGTAAGTGTTTGCTCATGAGGCTGTGCCGTGCTATCTCTCAAAACAGTGATAACAGATCATTCTTAAGTCTTGGTGGCTTTCATTTAGAGGAGGAAGCCACAGGCCAGTGGTTTCTGTCTAAGAAGCAGCCAATTGTCTCCTACGTGTCTTTTGAAGGAGGATGGCCAAGGTAAGGAGTGCCCAAACCACAGAAATCGGAGTGAACAAGGTGGCTTGGAAACCACCAAACCTTAGAGGATGTATACATGAGAGCTTTCCACGGTCTCAAACATCTGAGCAGAGCAAAAAGGTACGCTTTTACAGCAGAAAGACCATGCTTAACAGCTGGGTCAACTGGAGAGACCTGTGTACAAAAGGGGAGGACTCATTATTCAGAGGAGAAAATATAGCGGGCACTGGAAATTCTCCCAGGACATGGACTGAAGTTCAAAAAATGCTCCAGAGTAGTGAGGAAAACACTTCACAGGAGTTTGCTCAAGCATGGCTCTGTCTCTGTCAGTGCCTTTCCTCGCCTCACTGCAGGCCAGAGTGATTGGTTTATGGAAACTTTAAGACTGCTTGGGTTTACCCCCACTATCCCATGTATGGGGGCGACCCAAAGGTTTTGAGAAGAGTATGTCACATTTATGTGACTTTTAGTGAGTGAAAAGAGAATGTAAAAGAGGGGCTGAGTCACGAAGATAATTTCTGCGAAGAAGCAAGGTCCCCAGAGCACCGACTCAGCCTACAGATGTGGCTGAGGAAGGCCACCACTGCGGCCTCCCCGGAGGCAGGGAAGGCCAAGAGCAGGTAGGAGACATGGTGAATGCTTCAGCAGGTCCTGAGCAATGTCCTCTTCCATCAGCAAGAAAACCTGCCTCAAACCAGAGAGGGTCAAGTGTCGACAATGCTCTTCTTTCCCAGCCAAGAGCAACCGGCACCAGCCTGTGTCATCAGTGGCCTCAAAGACCCCACTGGAGAAACCCACGGGGTTGTGATTGGCACCATTTCATTGGTGTTTGTTCAAAAGGCGTCCCAGCAAGGCTTGTGAAGGGAGCCTGCTTCATAAACCAACATGGAGCAAAGCTCAGCTTGGGCTCAAAAATGAGTACCCTTCTCAAAAGACTCCTCCATGGTCAAGGATGAGTGATGTCAATGACAATGGTTTAAACAAATCAAGACAGATAGTTTCAGTTGTCCGTTGAAGCAATGCTTACATTGTGGGTATACCGTTCTCAGCACACTCAGTTACATCCTAACATGGTGTGGGAAACCCCCAAAACTTTATAGGTAACAGAATGGCAAGAGGCAGTTATATATCCTAGAAATCTATTGGGGTTTTGCAACAAACAGGTTCTGAATGACGACAGTGGGCTAAAAGGCACTGCTGGTGCACTGAATGCCTTCTGGCATCCATAGAAATCTTTCAGTGATTTTAAATAAGCTATGAATCAAGCCTGAATAGAGCGCTACCCACCACGACATTCAAAATCAAGACAAACTCAATCAACTTTGTGAGGTAAAAAGGTTTACTTCACTACAGCCTCCATTAACCCCTGTTAATGCCAGGGTTCAGGCTTTGAGGCCAAATATCAAAGGCTTCTCTAACGTGGAAACCAGCAAGTACTACTTTTTGTAAACCTCCTCCCGGACACAGGCATTAGCTCAGGGGGAACCGCTGTGTACCTCCTGCTCCTGAAAGTCTGGTCATTCATTGCCGTATTTCAGCCTTTCATAAGCTTCACTTGAGGCAGGTTTTAAAATAAACCCCAAAGCTTGCGTGAAAGCCCTTCACCCCATCCCTGTCCTGGGCAGCATTTTTTCCCTACCCTGCCATGAGTGCATGGCCACCGCTGAAGTCAAAGACAATGGGGTTGTCCCAAACACTTTCTGCGAGCTCAGCTCCTATTGCAGCATGTCACTCTCTGGATTATCGAAGATACGGTGCCAGGCCCCATAACACAAATAATTTCTGAAAGAAAAATTACTCTCTTCCTGTCAACAGCACAGAGCTCTTGATAGGCCAGAAGAAAACAAGCTGGAAGGCATTTCGTGAAGGCGAAGAAATGAAAAGGCTGTTTGCCTGCGTCTTACCTTGCACAGATGGAAAAGTAGTACATAGGCACACTGACACTCATCACTTTTAATGGGTGTCCCAGGGCTAAATCCTCACTCACCGTGCTGAAAACGTAGGGGCAAGCCTGCAACTCATATACTTCAATAATAGAAGAAGCCATTTATACAGAGATGTGAACTATTTAGACTCAAAGTGTTTCATTTCACTTAATTTAATATCACTTAACACTTGGAAAACTTCTATAAATGAAATCCCTAGAGACTCAGATCCCTACTGTGTCCAAATGTATCTGAAAAAGAAATGTGTCCATTTTCTGTGCAACAAATGCTCAATTGCAGATTTTCAGGATAATAAAATCTCCAGCCTAGCTATTTAATTATTCAGCTGGCTGGCGGAAGAATATGAAGCTACAGAAATCTAAAGCGCTGGGAACTCTGGAGTAAGTTATAACAAATGTTTGCTTTAAAAAGACACCAATTAAGCTATTTAGAAGCTTGCACTTATGAGATAATGATCATTTAATAATTATGCAAGAAAGTGCTGTCTTTGCTCTCATAATCTCTCCTCACATGGTCAAAAATATTTTATTTCTCAGAGCTACATAAAACAGGAATACTCTTCACGCCGGAATTTTCAACCAAGACCTTAATCCTGTAAGGGAGGCATACGGCCAAACTCAGTCATTTCGGTGGGCGCCCACACAAGCATGAATCTCCTGCCGTAAAATCACTGCGCTGAAAAATGCCCAAGTCACACGCTTAGGTGCACCCTCCAGTTATTGGGCTCCTTGCTCCCTCCTCGTCTGCCCCAAGCAACTCCAGGAAGGTCATCACACCTTTGCCATTGCTCAGCGTACTGATGGTGGAGAGCAGCCAGCTGGGGCCATCTCAGCAATGGACCATGTAGAAATGGAAATGTTCATGGATTTTAAGGCTTAAAACCCCCCATACGACACAGACCTACAGTCAGTAATATTCCCTAGTTGCAGAGAGCCTGTGACCTAAAGGGGATGGCAGTGTGCCGCGCAGCTGGGATTTCAGGGAGGAAAAGGAAGAAACAGGGATTGTGTTGTAACGCTAAGCCAGCCTGCACTGCCGGAGTGCCACAGAAATGACACCACCAGCCACACATCCATCTGGGATTTCCTTCAAGTGGAGGGTCCTCCGGAAGGTCCACCTTGCCTGGTTCACCAGACAAGGTGTAATGGTTTTGAACTGAAAGAGGGGAGATTTAGATTAGACATTAGGAAGAAATCCTTTGCTGTGAGGGTGGTGAGCCCCTGGCCCAGGTTGCCCAGAGAAGCTGTGGCTGCCCCATCCCTGGAGGGGTTCAAGGCCAGGTTGGACGAGGCTTGGAGCAGCCTGGGCTGGTGGGAGGTGTCCCTGCCCAGGGCAGGGGGTTGGAACTAGATGATCTTTCAGGTCCCTTCTAACCCGAACCTTTCTGTGATTCCATAATTTGGTCTTTTTTACCTGCTGGTGGAGCCACGCAAGCAGCCAGCGCACAATCCAGGGCCAGAGCTGGGATCCAAATGCGTTCTCATGGCACAGACTGTTGTTAGCCACAGTATACTTCTGGCATTAGGCTGTTTATAATTACGTTACTAATTACATCACCAATTGAGTACAATCTGCCATTTCTGGAATTCTCTCCCTAATCAAACAGTGTCCTTGAGGCATTAAAAACATGCTGACATCCAGCAGCAGGAGTGGCAAATCACAGCATCCTTGTTATCCCAGGATCCCTGTTGAGCTGCTGCCAATCAGATAAGCCCGCAAGAGCCTCGGCGTGCTCCAGCCAACTCAAACTGTGGCTTCGCTCACGCTGCAGCAGCCGATGAAGCCCAAATCACTGAGGTAGCATGTGGGAAAGAAGCAGCTCCCACCCAAGGGCAAGCCCCTGCCTCCCGGGACTCACATCAGGAGTGACACAAACTCCTGGCTGCCCGCACGGATCCAAAAGAGACTGAAAACTGTCCTCCCTGCGCTGTGGTTTTGACCGTCTGGTTCAGGCCGCGCTTTCCGCAGACTCATCGCTGTGCTGCAAAGTCATCTTTTCCTACAGCCCAGAGACACGTCTGCTCCGATGAGCAGAGAGCGTGCGGTGGCAATCAGGCACCGATTTGGGAGAGGTGGAGTAAGGTGGGGGGGATGTCATGCAAATGGACATCCTTCTTCAGAAGGACCTTGTCACCGCATCCCAGGAGCCCTCGGAGGAGGCATGGCAGTGACCAGGCACGGGGCCAGCCCTCCCTGCTAAGGAGGCAGCTTGTAGCCTCTCCAGGGAGAAAGCCAGCTTCCAGCTAGCCAGTGTGCCGGCATGATTGCCATACCCTCCAGTCCTCTTTGGCAGCAGGGAATGTGCACCATGTGGCTTTGGGAACAGCTTCACTGGCACTCCTCCACCACAGGTTAACCCATGTGGAGACACCGAAGTTTTTCAGACACGGGGAGGTTCCTCTGTACCACCTGCACGTGTCTGGAGATTTTCCCCATCACTGAAACATCCTCCTGAGAAACAATCTGGGAGACTCAGCCAGTTTTGCAGACTGTTTCAGCCTTGAAGGACACAATTTATTAAACTGCACCTCCTCTTCTCCCACCCCACTTTGCTACCAGTTCATGCTATCCACTGATCGCTCCCGTCACATCCAAACCCCTCACAGAGAAGCTCCCACTCGCCGCTCCGCACCTCGCGCCACCAAGCCTCGTCCCTCCTGGCTTGTTACGACAATCCCAACCAGTCAAGCACTCTTGGTTGGTTTATTTTAAATGCTTATCTATCCATCACAGCTCTTATTAGAGGGGGAAAAAGCAGGAAAATTACACTATAAGAATAAAAAGCAAACGTCCCAGTAAAGCCTGTGCACGATGCCGTAAGACTGATGCTTATAGTTATGGCTTCATGTTTGCAGAAAGGTCAGTGAACAAACTCAAGCAGAAAAGGAAAGCGATGGCCTAGGGTCTGTGTGTCAGAGGGCTGCAAAGGGTGACGCGCTCAGGCTGGGACCCAGGGACTGCGCTGGAGACCCACTCCCTGCCCTCACCGTGATGGGGCCAGGCTTCCCGCACAGACCCTCTGGCCCCAGAAGTGCCATGAAAAAGGTTTCCTTGAGTTCACCTGTAACATGACAGTGACACCAAAAGCTTTTGTAACCCCTTTGATATCCACTGAGGAAAAATGCCATAAAGAGTTAAATATTTAACTAGGATAACCGTTCTAATCCAGCCCTTCCAGACTTAGATCCTTTCAAAATGATTGTTCTCCTGGACAAGCAAAGACCAAGTGAAAACTCATCAGATTTGTAGATTGCTTCCCTTCCTGTGCATTGGTCTTTCCAGATCTGACACAACGTCATGCCCCACATCAACTGCTTGCCCAGGAGGTCTCGGTAACCTCTAGAGTTGCGATATTGACTGGTTTTGCTTCAATACAACTCAGTGGAGGCAGCACTGGGGCAAGTCAGCAAATGCCTTGGAGCTACCGAGTCCCAGCGTGGGCAGTAACACTGGGGAGAGAAGAAACCACACCACAAAACACATCTCAGGACCCCAATTGAGGTGCTTTGGGGCCACCTATGGCCTGCTACCCAAGGGGACAGCATCTTCTCCCATCCCGGCAGTGTCCCCATAACCCTGGGTGATGGCACCAAGCCATCTTGGGGAAGATTTTGCCCTCTCAGGTGCAAAAGCTGAGTCCGCACTTTGGATGCTTAGCAGAAAGAGTGATTTAATATTTCTTGACAACTTGTCTTCTTCTGTGTGGGTTTGTTTAAAAGGGAGAGGGCAGTTGTTAATGTCTACAGGAAGAGAGAGAAAACAGTCACCACTACACTGGTCCAACAGCCCTGCTGCCACCACTGTCTTGTCAAGGGAAATTAGGCTGGAGGGTGCGAGTCCTGCAAAGAAGTTGTGTTTTCTTGCAAAAATGCTCTTTGAAAGACCTCAGTTGGCCTCTTTTTAACCGTGATACTTTCCTCTAAAAATTTCCACCAGCTCGAATTTCCCTCAGAGTCAGAGGCCAGGCTCTTCAAGGCTGGGGGGAGCAAGATGCTTCCCTGGGAGCGGGTTCCTCAGGAGCACTGAGCATCCTGAAAGCTGAACTCTGCGTGAAAGGCACACTGGGGACAGGCAGGGAAGGAAATACAAATCATTTGCCTCATGAGCAGACAAACTTTTTCCTAGCTGTTCTCACTGCATTTCCAGTGGAATAATCTTGATTTCTCCTGCCAGGTTTCTGCTATTGGCCTGTGCTCTTCCTCCCATTGTCGTCATTCCAGCTAGCCCTTGTCTGCTCAGGAAATTCATGGTATGTATATTTTTGCGCATGGTGCTCTTGAGATGTCTGAAAAATGTTCCTGTGAACCAGGCACCGATGTATCAGTCTCTGGAGAAGATAAATTTCTGTCTGCTTCCCGCATCCCGCTGTTAAGATACAGTGTGAATACAAAATTGTTTGGAAAGGTTGCATTAAAACAATAATACAACTTTCTCTTCTGATATTTTATATAACGCGGCTATTCTGATTTCATATTGAAAATGCAAGATATCAGTATTTGAACAGATATTTGGCTTGGTTAGCTGAGGGTGTCTCATAATTGGCTAATGCTGACTCTGCCTTTAGGATTTTTCTGTCTGATTTTCGTAACTAAAATGGGAGAAAATAGTCTTTGGTGGTTGCAGCTGCTCTGATCCGTCGGTGGCCCTGCAGACCCCCTCCTCCTGCCCCCTGCCCACTCCCCAAATCTTATCGGCTGCTCTGAATCTCCCTTGGTGAAGCCTCTGGGCTGGATCAGCTCGGGCTGATCCTCTCCAGGGCACAGCGCTTGGGGAAAGCGGGTCTGAGCCCCGCGGTTCCCTCAGCCGCCTCCCTGAGGGCAGGGAGCAGATCTCCAAATGCCTCCAGGGTCTCCCAGTCCTGAACGAGGACAAGGCATGGCTGGTTTCTGTGCCAGGCAAGGGGGCTGTTTGCAGCAGGCTGGTTTCAGGGGGACAGGCTGGGGCAGAGGCCACCGGAGGTGACAGGGACGGTCACCAACAGCCAGCCCGCACGGCCGAGCAGACACGGGGAGCAGTGGCGAGAGGTGATGGCTACAGCCGGGACCCCCCATCTCCCTCCCTGCAGCCCCCCTTCAAATACCAAGCTAAACCTCATGCCCATTAAAGCTAATGGAAAAGGCTATTTAAGAGGGCTCTGGAGCCAGCCAAAAATGATGAATGAAAATTGTTTCACGGTCACATAGTCAGAGGCCTGACTCTGCCCATGTTCACAGCTGCATAAATCCCAACAAGATGAACCCTCTGGGCTCGACAGGCTCCACGGTTTCAGCCACGTCCTTTCCTGTGCTAGCACCAGGGCATGGGGACCTATTCCCGCTCACCGTCCCAACTCCAAGCAACCTTCCCTAGCCCCTGCAAGCAAACGGGTCTTGTGCTGCAGTGGAAGCGCAGGCGACTCCTGGGTTTATAGCCCCCAGGCTCCTCTGCCAGTCCTCAATTAACCTGGCCACGGTGCCATGGGTGGGTCCATGAGGAGCACCACAGGGTGCTCCCTGGTGTCCCTCCATCCCCCTTTGCAAGCTGTGAAAGGCTAGAAAAAAATACTTCTTTATTACAAAACTAAGCAAAGAAAGCACAAATGTAGGAATATTGTCAATGAAGAGTTTGCAAAAGAAATAAAAGTACAGGACTGCTTTCAAGATAAACTCACAATATTTTCCAGGACAACGAACCCACAGGAAACTCTTCCATCAGCTTGTTGGCAACTCCCGAGGTAAATGCCAGTAATCTGACAGTGAAGAACTGGCATCCAGCACATCACAGGTTTAGAAGCTCACCAGTTTCACCCCCCTCTTTACGGCTAGTTGCGTTAACCTCATTACTCATTACAGACATTACTCATGTCTGTTACAGAGATTTACCTTTACACATATTTTGCACCCAAAGCAATGCACCCCTAATTCCTATCTTGACTGCAAAACAGCTCAATGAAAAGCTGCTTTCCCCTCAAGCCCGTAAGAATGCAACCGAGATCTTAAGAAAGTCTGCCATCCTTCCTTATAAAAAACATATTAAGGGGATATTTATAAGCATTGTGTATCAGCTAAAATAAACTTTTTATCCCATGTTCATGCAGTACCTACTTCGATTTACTCCAAATGTAATGAGATCTTTGTGCATGTCGTGCAGAGTCCTAGTCCCTCTGCCCCAGGTCCCACGACATGCATGATGGAGACCAACATAGAATTTATTTGATAATTAGCCTCATTATAGGCAAACTGGAAGCTCTTCAATCTACTTAAAAATGCACTCATTGCCGCAGAGATGCAACACCTGACAAATTTGAACTGATAACACTGATCTCTGGTGCAGGCCTGGTTAAGGAATGAAAAAGTCCATCAGTCACAACCATTCGGTAATGAGCATCTCTCCATTGCCTCTGGCTGACACCCCTGTCCTTCACCAAAATTAACTGGGCAACCCCAGCACAGATAATCTATAAAGGGATGTTTCACAATAAAATAGCCAGATCCTGGATGTCAAAGGCGAGTGACAGTTAGTAATAGTGCCCAAGAGAAACCGGAGGAAGCAGAAAAACACATCTAGCCCTTTCCTTGGACTGGGAACTAGTAGCACGTCATAAGCTGTACTCAAGTACTCAGGCAATTCATCTTACTCAGGCCATTTTCAATAAACGTACACATTTTTAACATCCTACATATACATCAGACTCCTTTTGCAGATAATGACACGAAAAACAAGGGGTTCCCTTAGTGGTGATGTGCCCACGTAATAGAGACAGCATCTCAGGAGCTGGGGAAGCAGGGGAAGAGCAAAAAAAGCAGATTATTTTTTGCATGGTAAAACCCCCTGCAATTTGGCTCATGATACGTCCCTGGACAAATCTCTCATTTTGGCCTCATTTAGGGAAAATTACCCTGTAATGGAAGCAGATGAGACTTTTGGTTGATCAACAGCAAGTGAAGAGGGAAGGATTTGGCCTTGGCAAATACTTGCTTCTGCCTCCACATCCTCACTCTACAGCATATTGTTACTGAGGATAGTGCGTGGCATGGCACGAAAACCCTCCGTTCTCTCACCTGCTGGGCTGAAATACTGGTGCTGAAGGTACAATTAAAAAGAGAGAGCAGAAGCAAAGTGATCAGCAAAATATTTGCATTGTTGTAAACTGCCAGGTTGCATGAACTGTGAAGTCCCCAGACTATTTTGGGATAATTCGGCACCTTTCAACTGTCACATAAAATTTCATGGGGGATGATGCTTGGCATTGTTTATATGACATTAGCTTCACCTTTTCATCCTACTGGGGACCGTCAAATGCAAAACCAGATTAAATTTGGCAGATCACATTATATATGGGGAAGTGAGAAATATTGCTGTATCACAATTGATTTTCCCGAAGGCACCAGCCAACCTCTGATATTTTGATACTGAGGCGATAAATAATTTTCCACTGGTAATTTCCATATTCAGTAAGCTGAGAAGTTTTTCTCAGTATGCAAATGAGATTTATTTAAAACACCATTTTATGTTGCTTACAATTAGATTGATTTGGAGGGATGCAGGAGGGTTTTTGGCTTGGGTGATGCTGAATGGGCAGGAGCAGAGGTGAAGTCCTTCATGCAACATAGACTAACCTTCGAACTAAACCAGACGTGCCCTCTGGGCTTGTCATGGCTGGACAAGAGACATGCCAGGTAGGAGCAGGTGGGTGATCAGGACTTTTATGCCTTGGATGCGACTGCTATTTTACTTGGCTGTAAATATTTGGGCAGACACAGAAATCAGCAGGTCATGCCAAAGGTTTCAGCGAGCCTCAAAGCCAAGCCTGATAAATGGAGGAAACTTCTCAAGCACCAAGTCAGGAGATTGCATTTGGGCTGGGTCTGTGATTTCCTGACTTCTTATTTATTTCAACAGCAGAATTGAAAGGCAACCAACACAGTTGAGCCCACTGATTCTGCAGCTGAACACAACAAGAGGACAAAAAAGCAATGCCCAGAAACTGAAGGATGAATTTGATCACAGACATAAAAAGGGAGATCTTGACCCAGCTGTGCTAAAAAGCGAAGCCCAGCACCAGCTTCAGTGGGGTCTACATTTCCTTCATGATACCAACACTAACTGAATAGACAAAGTTCAAGGTGGTTGTTCCCCAGTCGACCTTCACTGCGTGCTAAATACAGCTAAAATTCTGCATTGGCTTCTCCAAAGCTCCGGAGAAGGCTTTGGCCAGCTCAGCAGGTCCCAGCCCCATGCATTGTTCCGTGAAAACCCTCCCAGAGGTTTCTCATGGGCTGGATGGGAGACAGAACAAGAAGCAGGGGAGAGACAGGGCTGGAAGGGCTGTGAACAGCACAAATAAAACAAGCTGAAGCCTGTACAGTGGTGCTGTGTCCTGCTCTCCCACCAACCCTTCCCACTCCCGCACCCAGAAGAGCCCTCAGACAGGGACTCTTGGATGCCCTGCACAAACCTGAGAGGATGAATTATCAAAGAATAGAGGTCTTTCCTCCAAAGAGCTCCTTCTTATCTTACTTGCAGGAGAAAACAGCCTCCAGCAGCACAGCAATGGGAATATCCGGGAGATCCCTTGGCCCTGGCCCCAGCCTTCCCACAGCTCCCAGCTGAGCTGTGGGGCACGCAGTCGCCCCTGCCTCGTGGCTCTCCGAGAGGTGCTCCCTCAGCTCTGCCTGCTGCTGGCCCGGGATGACAAGGTTTGTTACTCTGAGTCATCCTCACTGCGGCTGCTCCGCTGCAGGCCCCGCTGTGCGCATCACTAACGCGCCTGTTTCCAGTTTCCACGCCACGTGAAAGCTGTTTAAAGGAAATTTAAGTCCCACGGAGAGAGCAGCGCTAGGTTGATGTGTCTCACAAGCTCTAATTTGATGAGTTATACGCAGCCTTTACACTCAGAGATGAGTTTGGCTCCCCAAATACATTTGCGTTCATCACTATCGCAAGCCTCGTGATGTCTTTATGGAAAAACCTGCCCTTTCCCAGCCAGCCTCATGCTGCGCTTTCCATGAAGGTGCCTGCGGCACTGGAGAGCAGCCTGTGGATTAATCACACTTGCACAGGTTTGCTGATGCTGGACCTCTCCAATGGTCCTACACACTGCCATGTTGTTGCGCCGCTTTTAAATTTGCTTCCTAAGGCTCCACTTTCAAGCTATTCTAGGTCTCCTTCTTTATGCCATTCATGTTACTTGCTTCCTTCTGCCTCTCTCCAGCAGGCAGGAGTGCGACTCAGTGCCTGCTTAGGAATCTCTGCTGGCTTAAATGGTGCATCACTATATTTCTGGTGCCATTCCTCTCACTTAGATCTGGAGAAAGTTTGGTCTCATGAAGTTAAAACGACTCACTCAAGAAACTTTTAAATCTCCCTATAGGGAGTCTGGTTCTGCTTCTTTCTAGTGGCATATGAACCACTGCCTGTTAATAAGGTGTTTCTAGCCGTGGTCTATAAACCCTCGGGTCGTAATGCCCTGACACAAAACCCCACATTCATTTGTACATCGGCCCTTGTGTGCAAGTACTGGAGGGATCGGAGATTTGTGCCAAGTTACGGGCTGCTGGGGCATAGCAAAGCAACCAAGAGCCAGCCCACTCGGATCACCATCATCCCCCCTAAACACGTCAAACTATGCTTACTGCTTCCTTTAGCAAAGGGTGCTTCTCGGTGCCTGAAAGTTTGGTGACCACCTTGAACAATTTTATAGGAAATTATGTTTTTGAAGTGACAAAGCAGCTGCTTTCCGAATAGCAGGCCCCTTCTCCACAGCCCGATTTAAAGGTTGCCATCGATTTTGCCCTCAGAAGAAAAAATTGGGAGCAACAGAGCAGTCCATGAAATGAAGGCTCTCCTCCTCCCGGGGAGCTCAGCCCCCCCCAGAACTTCAGCCGCGACTCAGCACGAAGGAAGAGAGAGAAGAGTCTGAGTCACTTAGAAGTTTCTCTTCCTTGAGGCTGTCGCAGATATGATAAACCATTTGTGTTGTTTATAAATGCTGCCTAGAGTTTAATAAATGCTCACATGTATTATTAATCAGGAATATTAACCCCAAATCCTGTAATAAAATGACTCAAGCATTTCAAGCCATCTCAGAGGCTTGCAAAATCCTTGCAAGTTACTAATTAAGCTACATTGGAACAATTGTTCGGTAAATTTTACAGTCAGGTTTCATCTTCTCTTTGGAAAGGGCAGGCTAGAAATTTATGCAACATAAAATGGAAGCTAATGGATTCGGAAAATACTCAGTATGGAACATGCGTCTAACAAGTGGGAATAATAACATTAACAGTGCTTTGAGATAATAGACTATTTAAATTCATATTTATAGAAGCCGTAGACTAATATGCAGTGATCTACAGTTTGGATGTCGTTTCCCTGAGGGCTCCATCCAGAGTACGCAGGGATACAGATTTTCAAGTGGAAGAAAACACTCGGTTCTCCCAAGTTGTGACACCCAGCGAAGAGAGGCCCCCAGAAAGTACGCCCTGCTGGGGATCTTGAGTGTGCAAACACCATATGGATCTACAGGTTGGCCTCATGCCCAAGGAGATATCCACGATTTGGTCTCCTTGGAGCCAAGGGCTGCCCCTGGGCTGGTTAAACAGCAAATGACGGATGCTCCTGTCTGGGTGGAAACACTCCACCCTGGTAAAGGCCAGTGCCTGGACGGTGCTTAATGGTTGGTAGAAGCAAATATTAAAAAATAAATAAAGGAACCTATTACCAACACCTCTGGTACTTCAGGGCTTTATGCAATCACTTTTCACAGGTCAGAGAATCCTCCGGTCTCATCAGCAGTTACAGCAATCCCGGGCCGTGTGATGGGACTCCAGCCCCGCTTATTTCCACAACTGGAAGATGAGCTTTGTAAGGATAAATGCTACATCTAGTGGAGCTCAGGTCCTGGTGTCCAGACAATTCATAAAGCCTTAGAAACCTCTTCTTTCCCTCCATGCATGGCTGTACCAGTACTGGCCTGTGATGAAAAGTGAATCCCCTCCCTAAACCAGCCAACACAAATCATTTAGTTCCTGCTCTGCCAATGGCTGCATTTTAGCATTGTCTCACCAGACCTGGAGCTGAATGAAATTTGGACAGCCTTTATTATAGCTGTGCAACACCACATCCTGGCTTTTGATCTCCAGCACTGGCGTAAATCAGGACCTCAGGGACCAGAAGTCCCTTGGGGTAGTGTTTCTGCAGCCCACATCAAACACTGCTGGGAAGCATAGATCCAGCCTTTAGTATTTATATCATGTTTCCAGTTGTCTGCAGTGTTACAATGCCAATGATTTATTCATTTATTTACTTCACCCTTTGCACACTGTTTGTAACACAGAGAGCAAACGATGCAATCATGCTGTAGCTACACGTACTATGGGTTTTTGGGAGCACCACCCTGTGCTTAGCACAGCAACGCATGGCTCCCCTGGCCTCCGAGCAGCCAGGCGAGCACTAGCACCAATCCTCTGGTCCACAAGACACACCAAAAGTTGGCATAAGGAAAAGCAGGGACGAGGCTCCCTCCAAGAGCAGCACCCCAGGGCTGGGCAGAACCGAAAGGGTAAGAGAGGTTCGGGAAGGGAAAGGGAAAGCACCACAATTATCTCTCTGATGAAATTCAGAACTTTCCTGGGACTTTCTCAATGGACTGATGAGAATTCCTATGACATGAACGAAGTCTCGCAATGCTCTTGCCCCTTGAACTGCAGTAACTACTCTTTGCTAGTCTAGTGCTGCAAGAATAAGAGATTAGCCTGGTACATCCACCGTTTCACCCTATTTACACCAAGCCTTTTTCTCTTGACCATAGCAGAAACAGACCCTAACAGACACGGTTCTTGTTCAGAAAAATCTCCCCGTAGAGCCCTGGCCCCAGCAGCTGGGAGGGTGACGTGCACTTCTGTCCCCTCTCCACCCTTTGCCTCCCTCTGGGGCCACAGCCACCGGTCCAGCCTGGGAGCCGCGGGATGCTCCACCATCCCCACCACGCCTGGGCGGCACAGGCATGTCAACCCTTCTCCCGAGGGCTGATATGTGCATTTGGCCCCGAGTGATGCGTGTGCACTGCGGGGAGCCGGCGCAGCTGAGAGCATGTCTAGATGTTGTCACGAGTGCAGGTTTTAAGGAGGGCTGGGGCTCCCTTTGGGTTCAAGACTCAATTCATGACAGCTGCCCATGCCTCTCGCGGGAGAGGAGGGTATAAAACATCTGCCGGAGACTTCTGGGTATCTCAGAGCTCTGAGCAGCAGGGGCTGGGTGTCGGGCTGCCATTCAGATATAGGTGTGTAACGCAGGATGCTCTGCAGAGCCTGGCCCACGGAGAGACCGCACACCGCTCCGGGCACACGCTCCACGACGCACACATCGGTGCTGTAATTCACTTACACTGATGCGCTTCACGACGCTGTTCATATAAACTCTAATTTTTTGCAGATGATGGGAAGCTTCTCTCTATATCCAGAAGGATCGAGCGGTGTCAGGCAGCACAGCAAGGCTCCCCAGCACAACAGAGGAGACTTAGGCAGCTCTAACCTCACGCACCCCCTCTGGAAGAATGCCAGGCAGAGTCTTGTGCTTGCAATAATCCTCACGCTGGCTGCTTACACAAACACAGAACAAAACAACATGGCGCTTCTCAAAGTTACGGTTTTAAATTAAATTCCTTGGGCAAGACCTGAGTCATCTCAGTCCTCTTTTGACTTGTATTAATTTTAACTCTGTTCTGCGAATTTCGTAACTAAGAGTTACAGCTCTCAGCCGTTTCCTCCTCAGGTTCCAGCAGGTCACCTGCTTTGCTCTGGCATCTTTGCTTTTGTTTAGCAGCGGCTAAACTTTGTGCTCTCCCTCTGGCTCCCCAGCCCGGCTGCGGCAGGCAGGGAGCCTTCCTGGGCTGCACACGGGTGGAAGGGGAACGAGCACGGGCTGTGGGTCAGATCCAGATGGAGCACAGTATCTGGCCTTGGAGTGGAGCCAGGAGCAAAGGTTATGGCTGTGGTCGTTGCAAGTCAGAATTACGTGTAGCCCGTTTTTATTCAAATAATTTCTGTGCTAATGCTGAGGATGAAAGTCTAAGGCTTGGTCAAGTCAAGGGGGTCTTTACCTGAGGCAAGAACTCTGTTAAAACAGTGAGCCCTCACACACTCGATTAAGAATTCACCAAGGCAACTTCCAGAAGCCTTCCCAAGATATTGCTGTGCCGGTGAACAATTAGCATTGTTATTGTCATGGTGCAATAATCTTCTTTATTAGTTTTCTTTTTAAAATTCAAATGGGGAGATGAGGTGTATGAGATAATGCACATACTCAGACAAGGAACAGACACGCTGCTTGTATGCAGAGCGTGTTTCAGAAAGTACACGTGCCTCTGAGCAGATGTGCTGATGGACACAGACCCTGCGCTGTAACCAATTACTCCATCATTAATAAGAAAAACCAAGTTAGACATCCCAGTGATGTAAAAGGGACAACAGTAAGTTCATCAAAGGTAAGCTCGAGCTGGAGCAGCAAGCCCTTCTCTTTGCTACAGAAACCAAGCAGCAACACTTTTCCCTATTTTCCTGGGTGCCCATCGGAGCACAGCACTCTCTCGCAGTGCTGAGCCCCGCACATCCTCAATCAGACCTCCCCTGGCACCATTTCCCTATGATTGAAGCTTTCAAAGACTTCTTTCATCCGGCGACTGGAAGGCTGGAAAAGCCTGGTGGCTTTTCCTCTCCCTCCAGAAGGTCTGAAAAATGGAAGTAATGAGCTCAGAAAAGGGGCTCTCCGTGCTACTCAGCACGCTGCTCATGCTGGGAAGCTGGAGTCGATGTAAGGGCCAAAACCATCTCTAATGATCTCTCCAAAATTTGGAGGATGCTGGGCAGCATCTTCCCATAACCTACCCCTCGCGGTGCATGACCCCCGTGCCAGCCGCAGCCGGTGATCGCATATGATGCAGCAACCATCTCTGTCTGATGTGAACTAAGGACAGCTTATAACGAGGAGAACCCCATCATCACAAAAAAAAAAAAAAAAGNATCATGGCACAGCGTGTGGAGAAGTATTTGAATGAAACCGGCTCAGGAAATCAAGGACCACCCCTGGGGTTTGATAAATAGTAAAGATAAAGAAGACAACATTTACAGTCGGAGGGGATTTTGAACAGAGTGTCTGAAGTCCCTCTGCTCGCACAGAGTGGCCCTAGGAGAGGAGCCACTGGTGAGCAGAAGGAAGCCAGGCACCCTTGGTCTTTCCTGTCTCCCTGGGGGCACAGAATCATAGACTAGTTTGGGTTGGAAGGGGCCTTTAAAGGTCTTCTAGTCCAGCGCCCTGCCATGAGCAGGGACATCTTCAACTAGATAATGTTGCTCAGAGCCCTGTCCAACCTGGCCTGGAATGTCTCCAGGGATGATGTATCTACCACCTCTTTGGGCAACATGGGCTGGTGTTTCACCACCCTCAGCTTAAAAAATATCTAGTCTAAATCTATCACCTTCTAGTTTAAAGCCATTAGTCCTTATCCTATTACAACAGGCCTGACTAAAAAGTCTGTACCCATCTTTCTTATAAGCCCCCCTGAAGTATTGAAATGCCGCAATAAGGTCTCCCCGGTGCCTTCTTTTCTCCAGGCTAAACAATCCCAGTGACCAAGGACGTC
>VXBO01007135.1:2392109-2480967 GCA_013400135.1 Rhinoptilus africanus
GAGCACCACCAGCGCCAGGCCCAGGGCATTTTACTGCATTGTGGGCAAAATCCCGACACTGACAACAGGCTGATGGATGAAGATCTTGAAGCTTGTCCTGGCTCCCAGGAAAGCAATAAATCAACGATGTAGGAAAACCCCAAGCCCCTGAGTGCTTTAAAAGTCAATAGTAAAATTTAAAATCAATGGGAAGCCTGGCAGGAAGGCAGCGGAGGGGCGGGCGCACAGAAGGGACCTGCAGTTATTGTTCAGCTGGGGTAAGCCGCCAGCATGCTGGATCCTATAAACCAATTTTACTTAATAATCCCACTAATATGGAATGACACTGGTTGTAATCCTTCAGTGATTAAAGCGTGGACCAATGCCGCAGCATCTCTGGGAGGATTTAAGGGACAGTACAGCATCCAGAAAGCTCTAGCCAGACTTTTCCTATCAACTGGAAGAGAATATCAAGGCACAGAAAAGCAGAAGCTGCTGCGTACTCATCCGTATTTCTACCTGGAGGTAAAAACGAAAGCAAAGCTGGAACTTCCTCGCTGTGATAGCTGCCGAGCGCCTCTGCAAAGCAGAGCCCAAAACCAGAGAAGAAGCAAAAGGGGGATAAAGCACAACAGGACACTGCGAGCAAAAATCATGGCACAGCGTGTGGAGAAGTATTTGAATGAAACAGGCCCAGGAAATCAAGGACCACCCCCGGGGTTTGACAAATAGCAAAGATAAAGAAGACAACACTTACAGTCGGAGGGGGTTTTGAGCAGAGTGTCTGAACTCCCTCTGCTCGCACAGAGTGGCCCTAGGAGAGGAGCCACTGGTGAGCAGAAGGAAGCCAGGCACCCTTGGTCTTTCCTGTCTCCCTGGGGGCACAGAATCATAGACTAGTTTGGGTTGGAAGGGGCCTTTAAAGGTCTTCTAGTCCAGCGCCCTGCCATGAGCAGGGACATCTTCAACTAGATAATGTTGCTCAGAGCCCTGTCCAACCTGGCCTGGAATGTCTCCAGGGATGATGTATCTACCACCTCTTTGGGCAACATGGGCTGGTGTTTCACCACCCTCAGCTTAAAAAATATCTAGTCTAAATCTATCACCTTCTAGTTTAAAGCCATTAGTCCTTATCCTATTACAACAGGCCTGACTAAAAAGTCTGTACCCATCTTTCTTATAAGCCCCCCTGAAGTATTGAAATGCCGCAATAAGGTCTCCCCGGTGCCTTCTTTTCTCCAGGCTAAACAACCCCAGTGACCAAGGACGTCTTAGGGACCATTTCAGGGTCTCTTGTCCACACTGCAGAGTTTCCCTCACTACCGGAAATCCGACAGTTTTCACTGAAGATGACCTTGTTGCATCTAAGCTTAGAGAGATCCACATCCCGATGTGCATGGAGATGCCAGGCAAAATCCACCTTATCTGTAAATTGCTACCAAGAGTTTAATTTACTGCTAATTTATTGGAAGTGTCACTTGTACAATATTGTCAATGACTATAGCCAGACTGGGAAGTGAGAAACTGGAGCACAGTTAGGAGGTTTCATAGGCCAGTGAATCACTGGGAGGGAGGTTTGCTAAATTATCAGCTGTATATTGAGAACAGCTGGAACAGCTCCAGGAGCCTTGGACAGATGCAAAATTGCTGGAAAGATTGATTCAACATCATCACCAGCAGCCTTGCATAAGCAATGCGGGCCAGGAGGCCTGAAGAACAGCTGGCCAGAGTGGACTCGCTAAATTATTGTCACCAAATTAGATAAAAAACACAGAGGAAATGATTGCAACCCCTTACAGGGAGGCAAGAGGCTTTCCATGCTGGAACAGCTGGAGGACTCAAAGAGACTGTTCTCTCCCGATAGTAATCACTAAATTAGTCAAATTCAGCCAGTGAAGATACTTCATTATGAACAGATGGAAGTTTGGGGTTTAACTCTCTGTATTTCAAAGCAGCTGGTAATCCCTCTGCTTCGGCGGAGAAGAGTCCAAACGGCAGAGCCCAGGGACAACAGAGTGCCAGATGCAGCTCAGGAAAACCCTGGGATCCGGGAGGGACAAAAGTGAGGCAGATGCTTTACGTCACCACCAAAAAAAAGTACCTACATCACTTTTCCCAGATGAAATGCCCCCGACTCTTCCCTGGCAATATTTCCTCTTCTCGCCCCAGTCGGTCATTCCAGTAGGTGCCACAAGTCCCAGCTGGCTGACCCCACTCCCCTAAGCGGCTGACACACTAAGATGTCATCAAAAGATAGAGCATCAAAAAAGGGGGGCTGCCTTCTGGATTTTCATCATTTGTGAGATTCAATAGGGAGGGGGGAAAATGCCTTCACACCGTAAGTTCAAACAAGAGGCAAAGAGTAACGCCGAGCCATCTTTGCTGATCATGAGCACACAGCGCTGCACCCCTGGAAACGCCAAAAAGATCAAGCTGATGGTTCTCCACATCCTCTATCTTAGCCCTAAAGCAGCATTCCTCGCTGAGGCAGCAGCCTCTAGATTAAAGTTAGAGCAAAAAATGAGTATGTTCAGAGAAAAGTCTTCCTACGCCCCAAATCATTAGAGGATGTTGCACAGCTTGAATCACAAGGGTTTACATTTGCATCACAATCTGTTTTTAAGGAGTCTTGTAACTGTTCACTTGATTTCTGAAAATTACCATGCTCTTGGCGTATGATGCCTCTTGGGCAGGACCAATTTTCTTCAGACACAGTTGCGTGGTGCCTCTGAAGGCACCCAAGGCTGCAGAAGCAGCCGTGTGCTCCGGAGCAGCGCCTGGTGGGATGCTGCTCCGAGCCTAAAACAAACTCAAAAGATGCCTGGTCTGCTGGCAAGCAAATATTGCCCCTTATGAAAATCACTTGAAATTTCCTCTCTTTCAGTAAAGGAACACGTGCCTGGCAATACTGAAGCATTTCATCTCCTATGACCTCATTCTCCACGTTCGTCAAGTTGTGAGCTGCCCCTCGTCATTCAGCCTCTGTCCTAATATAGACTCTCTCCTCCCATCACCGGTACGCGGGGATGAATCATAAGTCATATTTGCGATTGCGAACCCACGTGCCAACCTACATCTGGAGAGATGACTCTTTTCAATAGCCCTAAATCTGCAGCTCTCTTTGTCAGGATGAAATTTTACAGGTTGTTTTCCCTATCTCCGAACAAAGAAGCTTTGAAAATCCCGCAGTGTTCAGAAATGCCTTCTTGTTCCATTTCTCCCATGTAGGCAGTTTCTGTGAACTTTGCTTAGCCTCGTATTATATTAACATGGAGACCAAGAGTGACTGAGCAATAACAGCTTCATGAGTTTCTTGCAACAGAATCGGAATTAGCCCAGAAAATAATCTGAAAAGAAAAATTCTGTAAGGAGGGCAAAGAAAACTGAAATACAGCAACCACAGGCTGAATCTATTTGCCCATCTGACCAAAACCAGGCATAAAGAGGAGTTCCGGAAAGGTGCTTGGTCTGTGTTGGACCTGCGTCTTCAGAGTTCAAAGACGTTAGCTGAAGGAAAAACCTCCCTTTCAGCCTAAATGAAACATTTTCATAGCTTGGACCACACCAGCGACAGCTCAAAGACCTGCCCTTCCACCCCACTAGGTATTCAACAAAATCCCAAATGAACTTGAACAACGCCTGGAGAAGGTGGCAAGCATTACAGGCACGAGGTACTGGGGCTGCAACGATCCCATTTTAGTTTATGGCTATGTTTCAGTTAACTGAGTTGTAATCATCTAGAGCTAAAAGCATAAGTCATCCCGGTGACAGCGCCTATGAGCTATAATGGCTGTGGCATCCTCAGCGGGCTGCACGGAGAGGGAAACACGCAGTAACGAACAGACCACTAATTTTAAACCTCCCTAAAACCCCTGGTTAATGTTTGCAAATGGGAGCGTTAATGGCAGTGCGGGAAGCAGCAGCGCTGCCGTGACTCACAGCGAGCTGGTCCCCCTGTTGCTCAAGGAGTGATAAAAGTGCTGGTGCCTCTCACTGCTTATTTATTTCTCCTTTTCCCAGCTGACTAAGAAAGGGAAATGATTTGCATGAAGAAATTTGTCTTCTGCTCTTCCACGGGGTGACCTTAGACCTGTTCCAGCATCCTCTGCTAAATCAGTTTGCATACATAAAAATACAAAGCCAATGCAACGCTGCCGCAAAAACAAGCTACACAAGAACTCTGAAGCGATGCAGAGCTTGGCTTGAAAAAGCAGAAAGCTCTGGCGAGCCCTTCGCTGTGTGGCCCTCCTGGGACAACAGGGACCCATGAGCCAGGAGGAGCTGCCCCATTTCAGACCTGTAGCCAACACATCTGCATTTTTTATTAATATAAACAAATTAGAAGCTCCTGAGAGCAAAGCCCTGGGTGTGAGAGGGAGAAACGGGTGAAGCTATTCATTGCCAAGCAAAAACGCTCCTGGCCCATTAGAGCAGCCCACAATCTGCCCCAGCCCTCTGGAGCCACGCTGCCCTGGGCATCACCATCCACAGGGACACCCGCCATGGCCCAAACAAGGATCTGGAGGAAAAAAACGTATTTCTGAGAGCTGTAAATTGCACCTAGAAAACCGTGGAGGAGCTCTGAGGTGGCTGCTGTGCTTCTGGATGGCCTGGGTGCTGGGGAACATCAGGATGGCAAAAGGAAAAACATGCTCCGGAAAATAAAAAACTCATTTATGCAGCGTTTCAGAGCCACAGACTGTCCCTGCCCTCCTGCCCTGTCATCCACAGGGACTTACAAAGTGCAAAACTCATTTTAACGTGCTTTTATACTCCAAGAAACCATGAAAAGGAGTCAAAGCTAAATCCCCTATCCTGGGTCACTGGACACATACATCAGCCGCTGTGGATGAGGGGGCTACAGATGCGCAGGCAAATTATGCAAATTTCTTGTCAGGTTTTTTTAATCATCCCAAAGATATTTTATGCGCACGTATTGTATTCTTGGTATTCTTTTTGCCTTTTGAGTATTCCCCTAGAATGCTTCTAAACAATGAATTTTGCACCTTCCCTCCCCAAAGATGATGTGCTTTTATACCTGAAAACATTTAAGTGGGATTTTTGACTTAGCGTCTTTGTTCCCGTTGTGAAGCCGATCAAGCTATAGTACTTTGGAGAAAAAGAGAAGAGAAACAATGTTGTTTTGTCTGCTAACATGATTGATAGACAAGTTTCAATTATTATATCTTTAACTGACTGGGAAGCACTTAAAAAGAGACAGGCTGCTGAAAGATGGGTTACTTCCCATCTCGGTGCTGTTTCCCCAGAAAAAGTATACAAGGATGCTCTCTGGTGGTAGCTGTAAGGCAGGGCTCTGCTCTGGACACCGCACTTTTCGTTTATTTTAAGGACTAATGGATAGTGTGAAACCTTGTTATTAAAATACTAAATATATGTATTTTTTAGTCACTAATTGGCTTGATGTATCTTGCTTTTAAAAAAAATTATGTCAAGAGGTGCTTGCTTAATTCTCTTTGAGTATTCCCAGTGCCGGGGGAGACTGGAGAGTATTATTTTACGGCTTCTAAATATACCGTGTGCTCTACCTGTGGCCCTGCCGGGGATGGGGCTGTGCCGTGCTCCCGGCAGAGAGCCCTTTTCAGGGTGTCATGGCAGGGAGCTGCTCAGAGCCTCCGCTCCCAGTGCGGATGGGGTACACCGACCTGCCCCCCAAGCCCCTTCTCCTGGGGGTCACTCATCTCCCCACGCCTGCCTTGGGCTCTGCGCCCAACCTCTCCCAGCTGTGCCAGTGCCTGGCTTTCCATCTCCCAGATTTAGCTGCTTCTCCATCTCTTTTCCTTCTGTCCCAGCATTTCCACCCATAAAATAACTCCATACCCAGAGTCCCACGCTGCAAAATCCTTCCCAGCCGGGGCTCCTGCCCTGGGGCCAGGTTTGGATCTTGCTCTTGCCCAGTCCTAACCAAGTATCAAACCTGAGCCGATCACTCCCAGGCCTTTAAAACATTAATACTCTTTCTATTAAATCACAATTTGGAAAATTGTGCCAGTGCAAAGACTTCTTTGCCTTGCCTTCCTACCGTGATGGATTTTGTACCACCGGCCAGCTTAGGAGTTGGATACGTTATATCCGTAACTGCAAGCATGAATGCAATTTTCATTTTACTACAGTTTATGGCACATCAGTGTTACGAAGAGATTTTTCATTAATCCATTGCAATCCTCAAAACGACGCTCAGACCCGACAAAGGCGCCGCGCACACCTCGCCGGCCCCAGCACCCTTCCCTCGGCTGAGCGCGGGAATGGTTCGTGTCACTTTGATTTCCCTGCTCAAGGCTCTGAAACGACCCAAATTCACGCCTGGACACGGAGGTCAGTTGTGCAAAAACACAAGGCACAAACCCCAGTTTGTCCACACCGGTTAATTTTTGCCTGGGTACAAACTCACTTTTGCTGCTGTTTCGGTGCTGCCCTCATCAGCGCCTTTTCTGTTGGTTTTCCTGAGTATCCTCCACATCAGCCCGTTTCCTTCGCTGCCCCCGGGACTCGGTGAGGACCCCTTCTGCGATGGTCCCTGGGGAGATGCTCCCCCAGAGCAGATAGGCAAGAGCTTTCCCCGGAGGGTGTGCTCAGGTGATAACCCCCATTAGGTTAAAGACCAGCGTTTGCTAAACCTCTTCCCCTTCCCTCACCATCCTTAATCTCTGGCTTCTTTCTACCAAAACAGATATTTCATACCTACAAAAGCAGGATTGCAGGAGCTCCGGGCCAACACACCTGCCCTTCAGATGCAGGCAAGCCTCCCATGGGCACGCATTAGAGTCAGAAAGCATCTTAATCATCCGCCCTGCTGCAAATAGGTTCACAGAGCTTTAATTGATTAGCAGGCAGTCCTTGCCAGCAAATGAGCGGTTGGCTCCAGGGAGCTCTTGCTCGCTTGTTTTTAAACAGTGCAAAGTGGGGAAAACGGAAGGAATAAGCAGCGAAAGCTCGAGGGACCAGCGAGAGGGGAGGGCTGGTGGGGGGGCGGTAGCGCTGCTCCCTCTGCTCACCTTATTGCTGCGGGGAAACGGGGGTCAAGCGGTAGCAGAGCAAAACAGCGCGTGGAACGGGGAGGAATTAATCAACTTCATACTCCCAAACTGGAAGCTCAGCTTCAAGCCATGGGGACCAAACACTAGCAACGGTTTGTGAGTCTCTAAAGTAGCTAAGGTGTTACTAAAACCGCCTAAACCCACAGCTGGTTTATCTCTAGTGACACGGCAGGAGCTAGTGCTACCCCACGGCAGCCAGGCGCCGATTTGCAGACCCCTTACTGACACCGCTTCGACCTGGATGTACACGTGGGTGGGAAGGGAGGGAGAAGGGCTCTCCCAGGGGGCTGCCGTGGCCACCCACCGGCTTCTCACCTCCCTTCCTCCAACCGTCCTCAGTCCAGGAGAGCCGGCCTGATTTTAAAAAGCTTGTAAGCCTGAGAAAGGCACAGTTTTTAGGGAAAATGGCTACGGCAGCATGACCAGGGCACTGATGGCAGGTACCAAGACCAGTGGACAGAGTCCACTGATGAAACCTTGGCGGACCCTGGCTCTCCCGCAGGCTCCTGGCCATCAGGATAGAAGCTGCTCAGGGAAAAGCAGGACTTCCAGTCCCCCGCTGAAGCTGTTCTGCAGTGTAGAAAAATGCACAAGATCCCAGACAGAAGAGAATTGTTTTCTAACCAGTTCAGCACTGGCCACACGACACCTCCTGCTGGGTGACAGCGCTGGCGGGTGACAGGCGCCCGCTCTCCCTGTGCCGAGCTCCCCGGGGCTCTGCCTTCGCTTCGGCTGCAACAGGGGCTTTACAGCCCTCCCAGCTGCGGGGAGTACACTCACAGGCCCTGCTACCTCTAGAAAATCCCCGTAATTAAATTAATACAATTAAAAATTGGCACAAAATCTGGGAGTGCTACTGGTGGCGCAGGCAGGCTCCTTGGTGCCAGAGGGTGGCTGTCACCCCACTGTGCCCCAGGGCCCCCCCACCGAAGCCAAGCCGTTCCCGAGCGGCTCCAGGAGAGGACAGCCTCTCTCCGCAACCAGCCGTGCCGCCGCCAGCGAGGTTTCGCCCACCGCCGCACAAAGCACCACGCTTACACGAGCCATTAAGCTGGTGCAAACCCTCAATCCCGGTTTTATCGGGGGAAGGCAAGCAGTTTAACAAGGTGGCTGCAGCCAGACAGCATCCGGCTGCTGCCGCGCGCAGCACGTGGGAATGCTTTTTAAGCCAGCATGCCCAGGGCTCCTTCCTCCCCTCCAGCACACGCAGCCTCCTCTTCCTCCAAGTGCCCATGGTGGCTCCTGGGACAGGCTCAGCAAGACCTCTGCCTCTCTAGACTGTGCCTTTTCAGGTCTCAGGCTTAGTCCCCGGTGAGCAAACTGCGAGGGAGCCAGTGTACCCTCACATCCAGACCTCCCTGCTCTAGGATTGGCACCTCACTACCCCTCTGGACAAAAAGACATCCCGCTCCTGGAAACCCCTCCAGTACAAAACCAGTGCTGGCCACGGCTAATTCTAGAAAGCAGGTTTAATCTGAGATAGGCAGATGATTTTGGGGACAGAAAACGGGCCGCTAGATGCAATCACTGACGGCTTTCATAAGTGGGATGGTGCAGGAATACCGTTCCTGCTGTATTTCCTTGCAATCTTGAAATCTAGTTTATAACAGAAGATGAGGGAAGTTGCCCATCTGGGTACAAAATCCGTACCATCCGGCTCAGAAGCTCATTTTACTCCACGTGGCCCGAAAGGGAGCTGCAATATGCTGCAGCACTGGGAATCTGGGGCAGTATCCAATAGCAGGAAGACACATCAGATTCCAAAATGCCGTGAACCTCAGCCAAATCAAATTACCCCGATTGTCCAATATATCATTTTCCACCTTAAGCAGGACCGCCTGCCTGCCCTGAACATGCTGCAACCTCGCAGCAGCGCGGCGCTGAGCGCGCTAATGGAGATGTCTTTCCCGGGGCTGTCACGGCCGCCCACCCGCTGTTTGATGACTTTACACACGTGTGACAGGTAGTAATGTCACTGACAGCCTCTCCCTGGCACACAGTTTTTATTCATACCAACACCTTGTCTGTCTTCGCCGTTCCAGGGGAAGCGCCACGCTCGCCGCCGAGCCTGAGCTCGCTTCCCCACTCCCGTTGTCGCCTGTCTCTGCTGGGAATTGGGACTTAATTTTGCTGCTGCTCCCTCACGCCAGCCTATACATCAGCTGCAAAGGCTAAAACCCAGATCACGACAGGGCAGGATCACAGCAAGCTGGCAGCAGAAGAAAGATATACAGTGTCAAATCCCTTGCAAAAGCACCGGCAGTCTCCTGACAGAGGACGTGTCAGATATTAAACTAATAGTACACGCAGTCTGAGCCAAAAGGCCAAAAGAAGAGCAATCCCAACGGGGAAAACAACATCCCGAACCTCTGCCTATCCCCTTCCTTGCTAAGCTGATTTCGACTCAGATGCTCTTTAAGTATTAATGCTGTGAGGTCTGGCTTTGTCCCTGTTGTGCTGTCATTTTAGCTTTCTGCAAAGCCGCCGTCTCCGCTGCGGCACGGCCGGACCCCCACTCACACAGCCCTCCNGTGACCACAAATGCATTTCTGAGAAGGAAAACTACCTCCTGCAAAGGGCAGAAGCGTGAGGGGACTGTATTCTCTCCCCGTTACAGGGGTTTGCCCTCAAATGCTCTTGCTCGTATTCAAATATCCAAACTACTGAGGACTCTATCAAAATGGGTGTCTTCTGTATTGCTGTTTCAAAAGGCTAATAATAGAAGTTATTAGGCTACAGAGAGGCTCAAATGATCACTAAGAAGAGTTCAGCAGAAGTGGAGAAGCAGCATTTAAAAAAAAAAATAAAGGCAGGCAGCAGTCCAGCAGCAAGAGAAGCTATTGCACTTAGCTAAGAGTAATTAGCTGTAAAAATGCAAGATCCAAAATGAGTGTTCAGGAGCAGCTCTGCAGAAGAAGAACTGGGAATTATAACACGAGGCAGAAATGGCCTGTTTTCGGAGAAAAAAAAAAGGGGGGGAGGGGGAGGGAAGAAAGAAAAGCCAATATCCCAATAGGAGCTATTTCCAGGGATGAGACCAGTAAGGACCTTACAGTGCCCAGTGCAGGAAGGGGCAGGAGGAGGTGGGACAGAGGGGAGCAGGGATATGGAGTGCAGTGCTCGCCTCACGGGGACGTGCAAAGGGAACGAGAATTATTCAGTTTAGAGAGAGGAAAGGCCTCAGGGAAGAGAAGGTAAAAGTCCCCACATCCACAAAAGGCTGCTTCAGGGAACGATGGTGTTCATTTTCCCTACTGCTGGGAAGGAGGTAGGGGCTGAACTGCAGCAGAGGAGATATATTTTAAGACATTTAGGAGGAAAAAAAATTAAAACCTTGCTGACTTTCAATGGCCGATTGAACTCTGTCCTTCCTGAGAAGGCAGCGTGATGCACTGGGGAGAGCTGGAACCAGTAAGCCTCTCCATTTTGGGATAGCTCTGCCTTCCCCCTGCTTCGGGCGAGCCGGGGAGAGCACGCAGAGTTCGCAGCAGCAGCAAACCCAAGCCCTGGGCCCCAGTTCACCGAGATAATTAAGCGAGTGTTTAGACGTCTAAGTGGTCCTGCTGGCTACTGCCCCAGCGTTTCGGGAAATGAAGTCATGGTTTTGCTTCCCACCAGCTTCCCCCATAACCGTGAGACCTGGGAGATGGGAATCGGAGGTGAAATCCCCCCATCGCCGGCCCCAGGAGCCCACGGAGGTGGATTTTTGGGTGAAGCTCAGCTCAGCTCTCGCTGCCTGCAGGCAGAGCCCGGAGTTAGTGAAATACTACCAAGTGCCATTTGTGTTTTAGAAGGCGTGATGATGTTAATTAGTGTTCAAATTAAGCAGTAAGATAGAAGTGGGCATATAATGGACCACTAATAAATGCCTTGAGTATGTTGAGAGACACGGGTCTGAGGGAAGAGTGATTTTAATCACCAGGAGTATATTAATGATGGCCCATAGACTCTCTTATTGCTGTTCCAACATGCTGGAATGCTGCGTTTTCCCATTAAAACACCCATTAGCCTTGAGCTCACTAAAAATCTATCAGCAAAGCCATGTTCTGCTCATTTCTGTTCTGCATATGATCTAATTAATGCCATTGCAGGGGCTGGAGCCCAGCTCCAAACACCATCCCTGGCTCGGGAAGCCTGCCCGGAATAGCTGGGTAGTGGTTTTGGGGAGGTTTTTGGGACCCTTTGGGTACCCACCACATCACGTTGCGACTCACAGCCACAAAAAACCCTGCACATCCCCACACACGTGGGGAACCGGCCGGTGCCGAGCCAGGCATGATTGATTACATGATGGCATCGGTTAAAATAATTGTATTTTTCATTTCCACGCAGATGAATTACTTCTCCAAAAAGCCATTTGTGCTTAATACCATTTGTCTGCAGTACGGTGCTAATCAACTGCAAAGGCGTTTTTGTGCCGAGATTGATTGACTCCATGTAAATAGGTGGAACCTTTAATTAAAACACGAGCGCAGACGCAGTGTCTCGGCACGCTGACAACACACGGCACAGACCACTTAAGGGGCTGATTCTATTTTAATCTGCCCTGGCATAAATCAGGAGAAAGACCCAGCTCAGCAAAGCACTTAGCACATGTTTAAGTCCATCACATTCAACAAAGTATTCAAGCATGAGCCAAATCGCGGCAAAGGATATCGCGGAAAAATGACGGTGCCTGTTGAAAGGAGGTGGCTTGTGTGAGACAAGGTGAATTGTTTACCAGGTTTGTCCCCCATCAGAAAATACAGCAGGTTTATGGCCTGGGAGAAAAACCGGCAGGGTTCATAAAACCCTGTTGGGTGATGGTCAACCCACCAAAGAGGATGGCAATAAAAGCCTGAAGGAGGCTAAGCAACAAGAAAGAATTATCCGGCTGGCGAAATGGTAGAGCTGGTTTCCACACAATGGGGTTTTCAGGGCCCCCTGGCTTTGCACCACAAGCTGGGTGCTCCCCTGCACCCCCCTTGGCCACTTTTGGGGGTCAGCACCCTCCAGTGCCCTGCCTGCTCCAGCCCGCAACCGTTTGGCTGGGGCAGCTGCCTGCACAGGCTCACGCTGGGGGTAAAAAGGGGTTTGCTCTGTAGCATCTGATTTCCAGGACGAGTCGCTTGCCCCTCTGGTGAGCCGGGCAAGCAAAGGCGAAGGAAACCCTCATGCTTTGAGTGCGACACGGGAGCAAAAAGTATCTCAATCTGCGCAGCCACCACTTCTCCTATGGCAGACAAAGCACATGGGTGCCAAGATCCGTAGGGCCCAGGGCACACTGACGGCTCCATCCCAAAATGGGAATAACGCCCGACTCAGTGGGGACTCTGACAAAGCCGGTCACACCAAGGACGTCTTCGCCTTTGCACCCCATGCACGGGGAGTTTGTGCCAGTGGGAGAAGATGAAAAAAAGGATTAAAACTAGCATAAAAATATTCTTTTTTTCCTTCAGGTTAGCAAAATAAGCAACTAAAAACATTAAACTTGGGATAATAATTACAGGCTTGGAAGAGAGAACTCCAGGACAAGTTGGCATGTGAAAAGCAAGAGGATTTTCTTACTTGTTTCTGCTTCTGTCACTAGAACAAACCCAGCCTGGCATTTGCCAAGGTAACCGATGGCAGAAAACAGGTCTGAAAAATTGGCTGCCTTGCCTACCTCCAAGCTTTGCACCAGGTTGTGCCCAACATGCTGGAGGTCTGTGCTCCGGGGAGCAGCCACCCCTTCCCACGCCTTCAAAGGAGGGGACAGTCCCCGGGCAGTGCAGCAGCTCACCCTGCCAGGCTTGGCCATGGATAACGGAGATTCCGGAATCCATCACACAATTGCAATGCCAAGCCTGAGGGGGAGAGGACCTAGTGTGAAGTACGAGAGGAGAAACAGCCAAGGAACAACTTCAGCTGGGCTGACCTGAGCTGCTGGTGTTGAGAGAAGAACTAAAATGGCTTTTGACCACTTAAATAAGAAAAGCTACAGATTTTCTCCCCAAAATTATTATTACTGCTTTGTGCTTATTTTGCTTGAGAATTATTAATTTAGTTTCTGTATTATTGCATGACACAAGCAGCCACAGCAGCGCGATGCGTCAGGGCAGGTCACCAGATGATAATATGTGAGAACATTTTATCTCCATGTCATGTTACGCCAATTTCCTTTTGATTATTGTACTTTTAAAACCCATTAGTGGCGGCTGCAACTCAATACCAATTAAATACACTGTCGTGTTTTCTAGAGTGAAGTGCTTCTCCTTTGCTTCACAGTGAAGCACTTTGACACTTTGAATAAAATAAGCATTAATTATAACAATTAATGGAGCAAACCTGGAAAGACAATACTGGGCTGACAAAAGCATGTTATCCTGGGATAACCAGATGGAAGTAGTCTCAGAGAAAATACCATCGGAGTGGGTAGTTCCTACGGCTGTTATATGAATCTTGACAGTGCTATGAGGAGCAGGAGAAGAGGACTCCGGTTTACTTTAAAACCACCTTTTCTGAACAGTTTAAGATACCGGCTGCCACATGGAAGCGGCTGAAGGAAAACTCTCTTCTGCAAAAGGAGGTGTGAAGGCTTCCTACTAGGAGGAGGCAGAGGGGATGGGAAGGATCAAGATGGATTGCATTTGAAAACACCAGCACCTGTATTGTCAAATTTCACAAAACATCCAGATATTTGTTTTCCAGGATTTCACCAGCTCTGTTAGCTACAAGTAACTTATTTAACAGGGAACTTTATTCATAAATATCTAGCTTTTTTCTCTCAATGATCCCTTAATGCCCTATAGCTGACATTAACCAGTGTAGTTCTCCCTGAATTCCCAACAGGCAGTTTTAGGAACAGACGGAAGAAGAGATAGGCAAAAGCATGAATAATTGGAAACCCTTTCTCCTCCTTCCCTGTTGCAGGGAAAAATGTCTCCTAAGCTCTAGGCACAGCTTTCCTTCCACTGTTCCATTATTTTTCTCAGTTCCACCTGGGCAGCATGACCTGAGACCGCAGAATTGCTCGCGTACGGTGATGAAAGGGCCGGGATTGCTGGGGGGAGAGGGAGCAGCTCCTACGAACGAGCGCGACACCAGCGAGTGCTGCAGCAGAGCCGACCTCAGCAGCACTTTGCTGCTCCTCGGTGCCGACTGCGCTGCAGAGAACCCACTCACGAGTACACCCGGAGAACGCTAGTAGTAACTTTCTAAAGAAATCATGTGTTTTCTAATTGCAACTTTCCACTGAGCCCGTTGCTACTGACCTTGAGGACCAGACTGTCATGCCATTGCCAAGTTAACTAGTACATACTGACACGGCGTCCTTGCTGTCACTGCTGAAAAGCCTTGATCTTCCACAGCTTCTGCTGAGCCATAAACTGGCTGCAGACCTGACCTTGGCTGAGACTAATACAAGTGTAGCAAAAGGACACCATCCTACAGCCAGGCTTCCTGCCTGTAGCATCCTCTCCTCCACCTTTTATGAATGAGGAGCAATTTGCTGGGTACAACCTAGAAATGGAAGTACAAGTGACAACGCTCCGCGAGGGCTGCGGGCTTCCTCTCGGGTGACCGACGACGCACAGCTACGGCAAAGCCAGCTCACGGGAGCAGCCTTGTTCCTAACGAGATTTGACAAGCACAGTTTACCCACTGACAGGAAATCTGAATAGACAGATTTTCCCCGTGAAAACAGAAAGCCTCACGTGCGGATCAAATGCAGCATCAAAACCCGTCCTGTGTCTTTTGGTGAGTGTCCCTTGCCCGCGGTGGCTCGGTGGAGCACGAAGACAGGCGCAGTGTTCCCAGCAGGCTGATGCCTTGGGGCAGCAGCTGAGACTGCGGCTTGCAGGGGAGAAGGGAAGATAACAATCCTATCTCAACCCTACGGATTTAAATCTTATTTATTTAAAGCTATTTATTTAAAGTTTCCTGTGAAAGAGCTGGAGATCCCAAGCAAAGCGTCCCAGGACAGAGCACCGCTCCCCTAGCAAGGCAAATAGCAAGAAATTCCCAGTTGCTGCAAAGGTGACATTGCAGCGGTTTATAGACGGAAACACTCGATGAGCTTATTCCACTGTCTTCTTTACAAAAACAGACCACCTGCACTCTCACCCGCCAGCGTTATTATTTTTCACTCCCAGCTGGGAGGTGTTCAGGTCCACCCAAGAGGTGGCCGCAATTCATTTGCCTGCAAATTGCGTATGAAGCCCACGTAAACTAATACGCTTTGGTGAGCCTGCAGAGGGAAGGGCATAAAACACGATTATGTGAATCTTTCCTGGGCGTACCCACCATAGGCTGGAGTCTCCTGACTAAGAGGCTTCAGCAGGAGAGGATGGGACCGACCAGCTTCAGCCTCTCCCCAAGCCCATAGGAAGAGCCGTAGGAAGGGGCTGGAGAGCTGCGTGTGCTGGCAGCCCGGCACCCCGCCGCTGCAGGGCACGACTGCCCATGCTGCATCGTTTCTGCTTAAATTGCTAGCAAAAGCCTTCAGCAGCAGAGATTTCCCCGCTGCCAGGTCTGATGCAGAGCTGGAGGCACAGGTGCCACCTCCCGGCACGGCTCCATCCCTGGGGATGCTGCACGGAGGGGCCATTACCTCCGAATACAGAGAGGACATCCCAGGCACCGACACCATTCCTGCCACAGCGTTATCTCCACCTGCCCTGTCATCCCTCCTGGCACAGGGAGGTCGACAGATCCACTGTCTGGGAAATGAGCCTCCCGAATGAGTGGGAGTAGTTACCATGGAAATAAAGAAGGGTTTCTCTGCCCAGCTCCACCAAAATATTGATTTGCCTCCCAGTGTTTCGCAGGCCACTTATTAATAACAGCAACCACAGCAGAAAAGCAGAAGAGCTGGTGGGGCAAGACTGGCAAGTTGGGTTTGGAAAGAGCCACCAGGAATCACTGTGTCTCTGCTGGCGAAGTCAGGGGTGTGCAGGACAAGCCTGTGAATCATCCCAGGATTTCAGCTCAAGTCTTGCATACAGACATGAAGGTATGTAGATGCGCTTTGCTGCTCGAAGCCTCAAGCAGGTTTGTTCAGTGAAATCCCAGATGACACCCCAAAACAGGCAGCAGATTGGGCCTGTCCTTTCAGAGTCCAGAACACAAAGTAAACCAAATTGCTACATATGGGGACGGTGCTCTGCTTTTGATCCTAAATCATTCTTTTTTGATCCTAAATGAACTGCCTTTTGATGCACCTCTGGCCCAGCCACCAGCGCCCTCACATCTGGGCAGAGCGTGAGGAAACGCTCGCGGTGGGGTCCCAGACAGTTTATAGCCCAGCGAGGACCATATCAGCTTTAAATTCCATCTCCTGAGCCAGGTGGGGACAAAAAAGTTGTTTGTACACAACCCTTTTCTGAAATTAGCGGGGAACAAGGCAAAACATCCACGACTCGGAAGATGCTGGGGGCTGATTGCTCCTGAGAGGTACCTATGAGCATCCTGGGCACAGCGAGGCCACCCCAAGCTCTTTGCAGAACGTCAGTCCCAGCCCTTCCCACACCGAGCACCCCCCTCAGCCCGCACCACGCTCCGCAGCTGCTCGCACAGCTCAGAGCAAGCCTCATGTTACACCGCCACCGAAAGCCTTTAGGCTCGGCAGAGGGCAGAGGGCATCAGGAACATGCAACTAATGACAAAGGGCCTTTGACAGATGCTCAAAGTGAGAAGGCGCCTGGGTGGCATTGGTAATCCGGGTAGGAGCAGCACGAGGGATGCAGGTATTGTAGACATCATGTGTTGCGCAGAATTTAATTTCACTTTTAAGAACTGTCAAGTGTTGTAATCTGGTTTTTCCCCAATTGGATTTAAGTGCCATGGGTTGAAAACATGGACTCAGATTCTCTTGAGAGCACTCAGGCCCTTAAATATCTTCTGGGCTCTAGTCTATACCCGATTGGAAATGGACTGCATCCGAGTGCTTCTGCTCACATTGTTGGATCGTTTGAGATATTGGGCAAATCCTTTTCTGAGGAAATAAACCTTGACGGTGCTGATCTGGTCCTTATTTCCTACCCGTTCTCAGGTAAGGCTGGGAGGGAAGGGGCAGCAGCCGGACATCCCTGGCAGTGGGGGTGAGTAAATCCCAGACACTTACACACCACACTTTAGGACTGCAGGGTTTGTTGGTTTTTTTTATGGGAACGAGTCTCATGGTACATTGGTCACCTGGAATTAGTAAAATAGAGTCCTGAATAAAAGATAATAAATGCAGGCTTCCTTTGAAAAGATCATATGGGGAAAAATGCAATAAAGAGAGTATTCTTTGCATTAGTGCATCCTGTTCAGGTGGGAAGAGCAGCTTAGCTGCCCCATGTCGGCAGTCCTTGGGGGTGATTCTTGTCTACACCAGGTTACTCAGTGTTCAACACTCACTTTGGGGCACACTGCAGCAATTTGGGCAGTCAGCCTGTCATCAACACGCATATTTTAGAGTGTCGTGTCTCATCAGAAGCTTCTAGGACATATTTTAGCACATCAGAGCTTAGAATTGAAGATGCTTACACAGAAATACACAGATGGGTATCGGTGCAAGTTGGAAACACTTCAAAATATATGTAGTGCTTGCAACAAACTTTGCCTTGCTGATCCTTTCCTCCTTGGAAGAGCCTGGAAGTGCCTGGGGGAATGCAGGTTATATTGTGCTTATGGGAAGGGAAGAGGATGCAATTAAAGCCGCAAAGTCTTATCTTCTATAAGGAAGATAAGAGATATTTGGTTTTTGCAAAGCTTTGTCCCAGAAATACTGCCACAGGTGGAGTTGCAGCGTGCTCCGGAGCTGCTCTGGGTTATTTCTTGGCTCTCTGCAAAAGCCAGCCCGCTCACCCGCATTTTAAACTGCGATTGTCCCCAGAATCACCGCACGTAACTCACGCACCGAGGGCTGGGTCTGCCCCGCTCGATGCCGAGAGCGCTGAAAGGGGCGTTCAGCGGAAATAAAAGAGGCGCAAAGAGAAAGAGGTGGGAGAGGGACCCCCTGCCCTCCCCGGCCCACCAACAACAGCCCAGCCTCCTCCAGGAGCGCCGGGGGGGGAAGCAAGCGGCCGAGCTCTAAGCAGAAGTAAATGAATCCTGCAGGGAATCGGTCCAAGAGCCGCGAGCTCCAAGGGGCTGGAAAGCAGCCCGGGAGGGTGGCAGATCCCGCACTCGCTCCAAGCGCACACATGCCTTTACGGCCCCTGGAGAAAGTTTAATTTGCTGCAACTGTTTCAACAAACGCAAAGCACCCGTAATGCTGTTAGACACCGAAATCGCTTACAGCACCGAGCAGAAAGCGCTGCCGGCGCAGAGGAGCCCCTGGGCTTTCGGCAGGCAGCCGGGCCAGCCTCGGCACCTGCGCTTTGTCAGGAGAACCAAAGAAAGCCTCCAGAAAACACCACCCCTCCCCAGAGCACTTACAAAATGAGTTTTGCCAAAGCACTCTCTTAATTTAGTAGTGGGAGGGGGCTGAAGGAGTGAGAAGAGATGAAAAAACTCCACGGAACATCCTGGAGCGTGTTTAAAGGAAAGGGGTTAGTGAAGAGCTGACACTGAACGTATTTTTAGTCCAAAGAACAAGGTTTGCACAAGGACAAAGAGGTACCTTTGGGCAGAGCCATCCCCTCTGACATCAGGGCCCGAGCACTCTGCCCAAAGTCTCTTTACTCTCTGTCACCATCACCCATATTACGATCAAAAGCATCCAAACCATCCATGGGAAACAGATTTTGGCTGGTGGGACCTTGAGAGCTGCTCCCTTCCCCTCTCCTCCAGCCACAGGGACATTTTACCCATCCAAACCAGGGTTCTCCTGCTGATGGTTTCCGTCTGGCTCCTGCCTGACCCATGAAGCTACCCAATGTGTATCTGCTCAAATAACGACCCTTCTCCCTCCAGGCTCTGCCTGGACACAGGCTTCGTTCTCCCCAGGTTGCTCTCCTCCCCGTTCTGGGTGCGGCTGCAGTCGCCTAGACCAATTTAAATCACAATTTCTGCCTTACTCCAAGGAGGGGAAGATGCTTGTGCAGGGGTGAAAGGAGTGAGGATGACAAAGGGATCAGGTGCTGGGGAATGTGCTGGGAAGGGCGAGGGTGATCCTTAAGAATAAAGGATCCTCAGAATCCACCCAGATTTGGTGTTACAAAATTAGCACTATCTGCAATTTCAAGATCAGATGCTGATCATGAAACTATACAGGATCATAATGTCGGCAGAGTGATGGAGAGGGCTTTGCTGGAGCTGGGAGGATGATACATCCCTGGCTAGGGATTGGACCAATTCTTGTTCCAGCAGCAAGCACAGAAGATTCCTGCAGGAACCAAAACTCACTGGAGGGAAATGAATGCAAATCCTTGGGCAGGCAAACAGGACCGGCTCGTGCTGCTGGGGGACACTTGGGCTGCAGGCGGCTCCGGGGAGCTGGAAAGCAGCGGTCAGGCTGGCCAGGAACTGCAGGGAGAACCGAAGGCTGTGGTCTGAGCTGGGGAGAGACACGCATGGGATACGTTCTTACCCCAGGAAAGGGTAAGAACTGACAGCACGGAGAAGGCAGACACCTTTGAGGAGGTGATGGAAGTAGAAAGGGGCAGTTTACCCCAGAAACCTGCCAACTTTATGCTAGTTTAACATCCAGCTTGCAGAGACTGCTGAGAAGGGGAGGGAGGTTCCAGCCCCCCGGCAATGACAAGAGCGATTTACCGACCCCACCATCAGCCCAGCAGACCCCCAACGCCACGGCACCAAACCTCTAAAGCTGAACAACCGCCCGGACGCTTTTTTGGCTCTAACTCTGGCGAGACAGAACCGCAGTTTGGCTGGAGAGGGGGCGATTCCCCCCCTCCCATCAGCAGAGGTTTGATGTTAAACACGCCAGGCGATGCACACATGCTCTGGCATCCGGGGGGTGCCAGCACCAAGCTGCCGAACCCTGCCCTGCCCAGGATGTGCTGCCAAATTGCTCCCACTCTTCCTCTCCATCTCTCCGAGACCTCAGTTCGCAGAGACCTGCTATCCCAGCTGATTAATCCACGCTGGCTCAGTGCACCCGACCTTCATCAGAAACACTGGGAGATGCATTGGGAGATCCTGTGTCATGGCACAGGGCTCAGCCCAGGGCTACTGTGGCCACTCATCCCCTCTCAGTCCCAGCCCTGGCATCAGTGCAACTGCCTAGGGCTAACGGGCAGGAAGAATGGAAAAAAGAAATGGTGATTTCTTACACCAGACTTGCTGCCAAGATCCTGGGGTATCACAGCTCCAGCTAGAAGGGTTCATTGGACAGGGACTTCTTAAATGGGCTGGGGGGACTTGAGCAGCCCCCGCATCATCCCTCCCTCTCCCTGCGTCACATCCTCACCCGGGCTGATTCAGCTGCACACAGGCCACATGGCGAATCACACTGGGAACTGCTGCGAGCTAAAAATAATCCCTGGGGTGGTTCTTTTTGTTCTCAGGTCATTATTTTTAGGCTTCTCACTTCCCCTACCCTGGTCACCACGCAGCCCCTGGCACACTCACACGGGACTGGGGAAGGGACCGCTTTCAGGACAGCCATAAGGTCGGGGGGGGAGCACAGTTCATCGCCACTGAAAGTGAAGATCAGGCTTCAGAGACCTGCCAGAGCTTCAACTTACAGCCGTAGCTGCTTGAATTTGGTGCAGGCTTTGGAGCATGCTTTACTTGGAGCAGTCGGAGCCAGAACGGTGTAAACCAGCAGCGCCAGGGACAGCCGGGTAACCAGCCCTCTCAAACCCCAGCGGCATGCCAGGGACGCGTGTCAACACCTATCCCATTTGTTTCTGCACTTCACTTCTCTTTCAGCTGGCAAAGCGGCTATCTCAATAGGAAGCAGCGTCAGCCAAGAAAAATAAGCATTACCTGACGTTCCCGGGCTTGTTTATCATTATCATGATGCTCAGCTCTAACAGAGAGGCTGCATTATGCATCATGCTGCCTACTTTCAAATAATAAGCTACATGTGTAAATAGGCTCCACTATTTCGAGTTGAATAGCTAACAAATGAGCAAACAAAAACGCCACAGCCCACCGCGCTCTTGTTTGATGCAATGGATGCCTTTATGCATCCCGAAGGTGATACATCCATCACGCTCGTGGCTCGAGCAGCTTCTGCATCACTGTCAAAACTGAAACGCACTGGGCGCTGGCTGCAGCCGGCACACGCGTGGCTGCGGGTCGGGCTGGCACTGCCCCCCCGTCTGCTACTCTCAGACCTCAAATTGATGTGATGCTCGCTCCCGCTACATCATCGTTATCACAGTTGCCGTGGAGGCTGGAGCTGGATTCAGCTGCGCGAGGTACATCTCCGCACACCAGGCAGGAAGGGTAGGGCATCGCGGTGGCATTTAATCTGAGCAGGGGTCCTGTGGGACACGCCGGCTCCGGATTAGCCCATTGCAGCATTCACATAACGAGCCCATATGAGTTTCTGAGCCCTGTCCTGCTGCACAGCTTTCCCACCCTACTAAACCCTCTGCAAATGGTGTTTCCTTCATCACAGCTTTACCTCCTTCTGTATTCCTTAATTTTCTTCCATAGTCTGTATTATTATCTATTGCAAGAAGAGTTATTTAAGAACCTTTGGACTATAATGGGCTTGGCATTACAGGAAAATAAAGCAGCTCTCCAGGAAACTTGTGCTGATTTCAGCCTTCCCATTTACGCTGTGATGCATCACACTGTGCTCTAATGTCTCACTAATCTGCAGCTCAATCTGCTGTTAAACAGGCTCGTGATGCAGAAACCACTCACTAAGGTTGCTTGATATTCATCTGTTGATTGAATCATTTGCTTCTTGTGATTTGCAAATGCTCCGAAGAGCCAGAAGCCCTTTTTCTTCCAGAAAAGTTAATTGGATCAGCATCCTGTGCTGGCAGGTGGTACCCCCATCCTACCCAGACCTCCTCTGACTCCAGCAATGTGGAGGGGCCACCCAGCAGGATGGGGCACTGGGACTGAGGACATAGCAAGGGACAGACCCCCCAAGTAACCATTTTCTGCGGGAATTAAACACACTGATTTCTCAGAGAGGCCTCAAGCAGCCCATACCGAGATGTGAGTTGCTCTGCTCCAGCAAGGCGGAGCCCTGCCCCAGAGCAAAGCCGCTGTTGTAGAAGGGTTTGGGTTACAAAAGACCTTAAAGATCATCCAGTGCCACCCCCTGCCCTGGGCAGGGACACCTCCCACCAGCCCAGGCTGCTCCAAGCCCCGTCCAACCTGGCCTTGAACCCCCCCAGGGATGGGGCAGCCACAGCTTCTCTGGGCAACCTGCGACAGGGGCTCACCCCCCTCACAGCACAGAATTTTTTCCTGACATCTCATCTAAATCTACCCTATTTCAGTTTAAAACCTTTACCCCTCACCCAATCACAACACTCCCTCATAAAGAGTCCCTCCCCATCCCTCCCGTGGGTCCCCTAAAGGGAGCCTAAAGCTACTGGAAGGGGCTGGAAGGTCTCCCCAGAGCCTTTTCTTCTCCAGGCTGAACCCCCCCAACTCTCTCAGCCTCATCACAGCACGGGTACCAGGCAGTAGGGCTGGCCACTAAAATAATCAGAGGTTCTCTATGACAAATTTACCCCTCTGTACTTCCACCTTTCTCATTTTTGAAAGCTAATCATTACCAGCAGCCCCTTTTGACACATCCCACCCAGCCATTCGCAGGTACAGCTACTTCTTTGTAGCCTGTAAATCAAGACCCCGCTTTATCAATATTTGTGTTTAGCTATTTATTTAATACTCTGGCACGCAACACACCATTTGCTATCTTCCTCAATAATTAAGCAGTTAGTGTCATTGTCAAAGAAGCACTTAACATTTCTATGAGGTTTCCAAGAAAGTGAGGTCCCAAGCAAGGACATATCAGGCGCCAGGGCTGCATCTCTGTGATTACCTGGCCGTAAATAACGCCTCAGAATATATGGTTTATTGTGGTGATAACACACATTTTGTAGGTTACATAAATTGGAGCAATCCTGCTGACAGAGGAAAAATAGTGGTGTGTGATGGTTTCCCCCCGGTTGCTAGGAAATAGAGTTAGTGCTCGGATCCTTACATGCCTCGGTGCACACTCATGACAGATGATAGATTCGGCACATGTGTGGAGCCCAGCCTGTTAGCAAGCCCTGACTGAGGGGAAAGCAGCGCCACAGTGACAGCAAGATCCACTTAACAAAAATATATGCATTTTTCATTAGGAGAATTACATTTGTTTGCCCAAGGCATTTAGGAAAATGTAAGCAAAGAATAAAGGTAGATGTAAAGAGACAGGTGGTCCACGCAGGCACACCCAGAGCGGCTACGCAGACGCACAAGATGGTCTATGTTGAGGATTTTAACACCTGTCCAAAGCTCTAATGTGAACCATCTGTGATTTTTTTTTCAAAAATGGTCTTTTATACCACTGCAAAGCCCACATAGCCTCTGCCCCGGGATCCCTTCCCCTCTGCGGGGGCTCAGTACAGCTGTAAGGCAGGTCCCTTCCCCTCTCCGCGTTATTTTGGGGTTATATTCTCTGGTTTGGAGAAGCTCAGCCTGGTTCCTGCTTCTGTACATGTTTACTAAAGCGAACTGCAGTTTGTTCTACTGGTCTCCTGCTCCAATTTGCTAGAAATAGCACGGCACTTGGTCAAAGCGCATGGAAAACGGTCAGATAGCAGCAAATGGAGCACTTTTTTATATATATATATGTGTATGTGTCTATGTTTTAGGGTTTTTTTAATATGTATATACACACAGTTAGGTCAGCTAATCTATCACCCTGCCTCAAGGCAGCAACGGTTCTACCAACCCATCCCTGCATGCTCCTCTGACCTGCTTTGAACTATAGCAAAGCTGCATTATAACAACAACGTTAAACCATACAGCTTAAAATAAAGGAAACCATTGTCACGATTACAGCTGTGCCCTGGCCACAGACAGGGTATTTCATACACAGCCCAGGGACTGATCTGTCCTCTTGTGGTGTTATGCTTGCCTTTGTTAGAGTGTTGCTCCATCAGGACCGCAGCTCTATGGGCACAGAACTGGCCGTCGTGAGTCTTATTTGCTTTTTAGAGTGATGAACTTCTCCTAAGAGCTGTTCCTAGAGGGAGCTGGTCTCTCTGGGCTGCTCTCACCACAGCAAGTGGGACATCCTCTGCCAAACTCGGCTAAGCAAGTTCAGAGGAAAGAAAAAAAAAGGATTAGGGAGGTCACAGACTGCTTGGTTCCTATAATTATTTTGCACAGATCAATGTCCTTAAGAGATTCCTAAGGATTTGCTGGAGTGCAAGCACACAGGTGGTATTTCCTGAATTCTGGGTGCTCTTTGGTGTAAAAGTCCTTCATTTTGAATAACTCCCCAGGTTGGGCACTGCCCCAGGCACGGGAAGCAGCAGTTAAAGGCTGCAGTGGGGCTGGGATGGAGTCAGAGGATGGTTAAATGCTCTCTGCCCAGCTCCAAAGGGTTTCTCTAGCTCACCATCAACTAGCATGGGAGAGGCATCTCCTGAGCTCGGTGTCCAACTGAGGACCAACGCTCCCGGCAGGACTCAGCCCCACTGAGCCAAGGGCTCAGCCAAGGGCTGTCCCAAACCAAGAGGCAGGAGCAGAGCCCACTTCCAGAGTCTGCTAATAAAGTAATTTAATCCCAGGGACAAAAAACCCTTCCCTAAGTCTTTGAAAGGCCTGCTAGTCCTTGGTTTGCCCTCATATCTTGAAATTCTCCTAAAGAATGAAGGGTGCTATGTCTATTGAGTGCCCCTACTCTTAATGAGGTTATTAAGGCCTATTAAGGTGCACAGAAGAACATTCTCTCCTGGCTTGGACACAGTGGAGCTCAGGGCTTTTGCCTCTCTTAATCCAAGTCCTCCTGGTCTTCTGCTCTGCCGCTCACAGCCCCCACCCCGCAGTGCATTGAATTTGTCCCTACTTCTTGGCAGAGCTGGCAACCACTTTGCTTCGCCATCAGCAGAAATCCCCCCGAACTGACTTTGGCATTGTGCTTTTGTTATTATGCATTCAGCTGTTTCTGAAGAGCACACTATGCCTTTTCTTCGATGGCTGGAAGACCACGTGGTCCACGGACCCAGGTATGTATCTTGGGGTCTACCGGCTGATATAGAGATATTTAATTTTTTTAAAGCAGAAATCATTCTGTTTCCACAGAAAGCACAGTGGCTTTGCATATGGACCTGCATCAACCCAGCAGACCTAAATGCTTCCGCAAAGCAAAGTCATCTCCTTTAACACAAAAGGAAGCAAGGGCCCAACTCGCGCCCAGCATTGGGCCAGGAGGACAAGGCAGATCCACGTTTCTGGCCTGCCTCCATCTCCCGTCACAACCATATGGGAAAGGGAATGTGCTTAAATAGCTGGGGGCTCGGAGCAAGCGTTTGCTTTCAGCTGAAGTGAGACATATCATTTCCCCAGGATGCACTGTTAAAGAAGAAAACCTTTGCCAATGTTATGTTTTATAACGCAATGATTTTCATAACAGCCCAACATGGTTCATCAGCATGTGATCTGGCATGGGATCAGCTTTCCCTTAAACCATCCGAGCAGGCTGCGAGAGGTGGGGGAAGAGCACAGACACCGTGTGTCTGGTTGGGTTTTCAAGCAATCCTTGCCGCAGCCCCGCCGCCTCTCAGCTCACACCGACTCGCGCCTTGCTCGGAGGGAAAAATCAGTGGAGGCATTCCCATCCCTGCCTGGGGCCAGAACTGGGCAACCTCACCTCCTCTCACCACACCGCCCGTAGTGCCATGGGTTGGGGGGACACCCCCAAGCAAGCCTGTGAGCTCCAGATTGACGGGATTTGTTTCATTCTCAGCAAGAAGCTTATCCCCAGACACTTTTCACGATCATGGTTGAATAACCACCTAACGTCACCTGAAAACTCAGCTTAGCAGCCTTAAATAATTTCATGACATGAGAAGGATAAGCGGGGCTGCAATGCTAGCCCCCCAGCACACAGACACCCCCCCTTGTGTAAGCAGCCCAGCCGCTGCAGGGACGGGTCCCCTCGCTGAAGCCCCCTCTAGATACCCAGAAGCAGCACAGAGGTGCCATCACACCAGCATCTTCTCCAGTGGCAAAGCCCATTTAGGCTGTTCCTACGCACCAAAAAAAGGAAAGAAATTTTTTGCCCTCTTATTTTCAAAATTTGGTTCATTGCAGTGATGCAAACTACTGCCGTGACATTAATGGATGGAGCAATAAGGTGTGAAATACGTGTGAGCGAGCAGGGAGCAGGTTGTGTCCCCAAAGCAAACCTTCCTGCAGCTCTACATGGAGCTGAGCCCTCGGCTGTGTGCGGGGGAGCCGCCAGCAGCTGCAGCCCCTACACACACACACACGCTCCTCCACGCTTCTGCTTCTGCACTGGGACGATGCTTGGGGAAGCAGGAGAGGGAAAACACATATGGGATTTCCTAGAATTAAACCCTAGCTCAGTGCGGGATTATTTGTAAACCAAGATGAGGTCCTCAGCTCAGCTGGATTTTGTACCAGTAAGGGAAGGTGAGGTGGGAGACCCAGGTATAGGCTGCTGGGGGAAACACAGATCATAGAATGGTTCAGGCTGGAAAGGACCTTAAAGATCATCTCGTCCCACCCCCCTGCCCTGGGCAGGGACACCTCCCACCGTCCCAGGGTGCTCCAAGCCCCGTCCAACCTGGCCTTGAACCCCTCCAGGGATGGGGCAGCCACAGCTTCTCTGGGCACCCTGGGACAGGGGCTCACCACCCTCAGAGTAAAGAATTCCTTCCTAATACGCAACCTAAATCTCCCCTCTTCCAGTTTAAAACCATTCCCCCCTTTGTCCTATGGCTCCCCTCCTTCATTCAGAGTCCTTCACCAGCTTTCCTGGAGTCCCTTGAGGGCCTGGAAGGGGCTGGAAGGTCTCCCCGGAGCCTTCTCTTCTCCAGGCTGACCCCCCCCAGCTCTCTCAGCCTGTCCCCACAGCAGAGGGGCTCCAGCCCCCCCAGCATCTTTGTGGCCATCCTCAGGAGCAAGGCTAAGGGAGGCTGGAGCAAAGCCCTGACCTTCTAACCCCCCATCCTTTGCTTTACAAGAGCTGGAGTGTGTTATGCAGCGCAGTTTGGCACGCAGCCCCACGCAGGCCTGAGCAACTGGGAGACAACATTCCCCGAGGGAGCAAGGAGCTTTAACTTTTGTAGCGCAGCAAGCATGCAAACGCAGGATCTTGAGGGAATAAGATAGATAAGTTATGTCATTTCAGCGCTGTTCTTGGAACGAAGACAAAAAAGCAAAAGAAAACAAAACAGAGCCCCCCCTGGGATCCATAAAGAGGAAACTAAAAGTATGATAAATAGGCTAGATCATTTTTTTCTGAAGATGACATATTGCAGCTCATGTTATATATCTAGATTCCTATTGTCACTAAGGATAAAAACTTTGGCACAAAGTGAGTAAGGGAGAAAAAAAATAAATTTCTGCCATTCCACAAACTAATAAATACTGGTAAAGAGCCATCTACTTAAATCTCAAGCCAGAAAATTCCAGTCCTGCAGGATAGGAGAGAAGGAGGAGAGCACCAACTCTCCTTGCCAACAGCAGGCAAAGGGTTAAATAAAGGTGTAATTCATCGTGTTAGCTTAAGTGTTAGGGGATGCTAAGAGAATTACAAGATCAGAAAATAACTGCAAAGTGTGTAAAGTTAATCGTAAATCCGAGGGAAATAATACGTGCTGATAAGGAGATTATGCTAAAACACCTTCTGGATTTATAATCAAGCAATAAGAGCAGCCGGGTGCCCCACAGCAGCGGGTTTCCCCCTCCAGCCTGGGACACCATAGCCTGTGCTGTGATGTACCCACAGAAAAGACTCCCAGAGGAATCCGGGGATATAACAGAAGAGTGGAAAGACGAGTAATATTAAAAATGAATTCAGAGAAGGCAGAAAGCTGGGATCCTTCATGCAGTTTTAAAGGCATGACAGCATAACAGAAACGGCAGCCGACAGGGGTGGGAAAACCCTCTCTCAGAGCTGCTTGGCAGCAGGCGTGAAATCTTCAATTTCAGGTACTGGGGAGGAACCTATACATTAGCGCATTGTGACAAGATTCAACTACCCCGCCGGCTTTCCCAGAAAATAGGGGTCATGGAGCCAGGCTGGAGTTGGAGATGCGTGTTTTTTCCTCATTTTCTTCCTGACTCTTCTAAGTCATCTTGTAGCAAAAGCCTCTCTTGGTATGACTGCTCTTCTTTTAACTCTTGACGTGCCGAAACGGGACTGGGAAGGTTATGAATTTTGGGGGTTTTTTGGTCCTTAAGGCTTAAATCCTGTTCCTGCTCCTTCACATCCCCGCTCCGGGGGAACAGGGTGGGTTGGGGTAGAGCTTGAAGGATGCTCGGGGGCAGCTGGCTGGTCTCCTGCCTGGTCCTGCCCTGGAGCCAGGCACCACAGATTTCACAGGGCTTTTGGGGGATCTGCTGAACAGCCAGGAGACAGTAACCTCTTAAAACCTGAGCTTTTGGCATGACTGAACAGTAAAACAGACTCAGAAGCTCTGTTTATGTCGGCAAAATGCTGCATCGAGCAGAGGTTGGAAGCGCACAGGCTTGGTGCTCAGCGTGAAGGTTTGTAGTGTGTCGTGAAAAAGCCTGTTCAGGTTGGTTTGGGGTTTTTTTATCTAGTTTAAACAGCTCTGGGTAAATGATCCCCTACCGAAACCAGCACGCTGGCAGGTGTGATACACGTGTGATTTGCGGCTCAAAGGTGGCTGCACACCACGCAGGACACGGGGCTGCAGCTGCCCCGATATTTAATGCATTTCCTCCAAAAGCACAAAGAGAGACGCGATGCACAACCTGCAGGTGAGCACCAAGCAGGAGAACAAACCACCCGCGACAGAGCAACCATAACACAAGTGCTTCTGCCCTGGCCTCGAACGCCTCTCGCTTTTGTGCGTAGGTGTGTACAGCCCCGCAGCCGGGCCCAGGGGAGCAGGAGCGTACCACCACCACCACCAGAGCAAGCCCCGCTCCTTACCCACGTGGGAAGGAGTAAACCCATACAATCATCTTTTCCTCCCCACTCTGAGGCTTTTGAAACCTTGCTTTGCCTGACCCGTGTGTTTCAGGAACACGGGCTTCATAAACAACACGCATGGCTAAATAACCAGCCACTGATTTCCCCAGGCGCTGCGGGAAGATGAGGATGTGCAGAACACATTCCCTTCACAAGGCTCCATAGGAAATCCCACTTTCAAACGTTTTTCCCCTCTCACAGAAGACAGGGTTTGACCCCTGTGATGGGAACAGCTCACAGACCCACCAGCAAGCTCAGTACGACCTGCAGCTCCGTCCTGGGCATGCTGCGCAAAACTTTCCCTTCTGCATATTAAGGAAAATATCCCCAAGTTACAAAATGCCTTACAGCTACACCTTCATCTGAGGGAGAAACGGAGTACCATTAAATACAGGATAACCCCTGAAATCAAGGTTTTCAGCACAGTTTGGTGGAAAAGAGCAAAGGGAAAGAAAAGGAGATGACCCACTTCCTAAAGCAGCTCTTGTTCTCAGCCTTCTGCTCCCGCACATTTCAACCAGCCCTTATTCACCTCTGAATCCTGGGCTCTAGGGAGATACATGGACTACGCCAGGCTCCCTAGCAGGCTCCAAAGAGTCGAATTTAATCTGGAAAATCAAAACAAACAAACAAAAAACAGCCCAAGTTGAGTCTTTGCATTGCATCTAATACCTGGATAAATCCCTATGGAACACCAAGGGAAAAAAAGGCAAAGCAAGATGTGTATAAAGTTATCCAATATAAGACATTCCCTCTTTACCCCTTCATTTCACAGCAAAACCACAGCCACTATTCACTCTGCAGGGCTTTTCAGATGAAGTAAATACTGCTATGTCCACCCTTCATTGGGAAAACGTGGACTGCAATTTTCACGGGGGTTCATTTCCAACGCTACGGCCCCATCCTGTCTTGGAAGTAATTTCTTTTCTTAATTATGCCTATAAAATAAAGACTTGCTCCCTACATAATTAAAAAGGGCACAATTGGTAGATAGCTATTTCTGGTCAATGATCTCACTTTGTTTACGTAGGAAAATTTCCAGAGGGTTCCAAAGACAAAAAAAAAAAATAATAATGGTACCCACCTCCCCCCCCCCCCCCCCCCCAAATTATTCCCAGACTTCTCCAGTCTGAATGTATTTATTTGCAATAATGATTGCGGCTTTATGCGAGCAGATGGGCAGTCCCTGAGAGGATGATTTGTTTCCCCTCTTTTCTTACTTCATGATGTATTTTATGATTTCAGCAGGTCAGTGGCTGCCATGTGTTTCTTTCTAATCTGCGAGCGCTTTTCGTTTGCCTCATTCTTGGCAGCCGTCGTATTTACCAAAGAGATCAGACACGGACAGATGATGGCAGAGATCCAGGCTCCTTGAGAGTTCAGTGCTTGGATGTTGGCAGCAAATAAAGATATATGGATTGCTGCTGTTGGTTCAGACTTACAGGGGCTTTTTCCCTCGTTATATTTCAGTTTATATGTGCACATATATGTATATATATGTATGGGTGAGTGCTCGCACACATGTGTTTCTAAATTCTCTTTGCAATACCCTCAACCAGATAGAATACAGATGAGCTGTTATACAGAGAACAATAGATGTCAACTAGATTACTACCCCCTCCTTTTTCTTCTCTTTTTTTCTTCCTCTTTTTTTTTTTCCCCCTTCTTTTTTTGTAGGCCTGGTTTGTTATAAATCCTCCATGCCCATTAACCTCTGAACTGCACTGATGATATCTCTTCCGAGCTAAATTGCCTGTATTTCCAGACATTTGTTTGTTCACTTAGAGGTCTATTGGCAGCAGGAGGGGGAGAACAGCCTATTGCTGACTCGGACTCATGGATTATAAATGAAAATTCTCTCTCTCCTTGTAAGATGATGCTTTGAGACCTGTAGCAAATGGACGGCTCTAGTTTATACGCTCACAGGTGGAGGCCAACAGTAGAAAGTTAATCACACTGACACCAAAAATATCCCAGCAGCATAGTGGGAGTACTGGATCCATCCCCATAGCTGCGTCCTACCCAGCAAAGCCCCTGTGCCAATGCATGAGGTGACCTGCTGTCACCCCACTCTTGCTGCAGCATTAGTGACGAGGGGAGGACACGCTGCCCCACGGATCCAGGGATGGCATCACGGCCCCTGGAACAGACCAAACCCGGGATAGTCTCCTGTCCCAGGGCACTGCCAGGGACGGGGCTGTCCCCACACAACCAGCAACGGGAAAAGTATGGGTCAGGGCTGTCCTCCCACAACTTTTGCTCTTGTTATCAGCCAGGAGGGAGCAGCTTGCTCATCCCTCAGGGATGCAAAGCTGCTGCAAGGATGTAACACGCCACATTGCCACCCTCTGCCCCAGGCCCCGTCTCTGGGCACAGCCTGCTGCCAGGTCCTGGGGCACCTCAGCTCCGGCTTTCCCTGCTGCCCACGCCTTGCCAGGTTACGTCAAATCCTCTGGTCACACCTGAGCCTCTCTCTTCTACCAGGAGGAATAATGCCTTGGCAGCTATAAGGTTGATTGGTTTTTTTTAAAAAAAGAACAAAATAAAATATACAACAGGAGCACAGGATTGAGAAGAAGCATTAGATGTAAATTTGCTTTTCCTTCCCTATAGAACAGTATGTCCCTGCTGAGACTGATTCTGAACCCCAGGCTTGGTGTAAGCCAAGGGCTTTGTCCTTTTGGGCAGCTTTACACAGAGTTAGGCCACCAAGCTCCCGAATATAAAACCCCTGGAGATGCCAGTAAGCATCTAGAGGACCTACCAGGTAATTTCTTAGTAAGCATGGCCTTAGCACTTCCAGGAAGCATTTCAGCTCATCGGAAAGATGCTGAACAGCATTTCCAGTACCTTGACTTTAAAATAAAACCTTGGAAGCAGCTAGCATGCTGGCATTTCCAATACAGACCTCCCGCCTTCGTTACTGTTATATATATTTAAACTTACGGTTCCAAAATAACATTTTACTTCCATACATCATTACACCCATTTAAGCACAGGTTCCATCTGATCTGTTTTGGAGCCAATTCCTCAGTCTTTCCCCCCTTCCCATGGCTGTGGGTCCCCAAATGCTGTAGGTGGTGGGAACAGGAGTGGTTCTTTCCGCTCAGTGCTCCAGCACACAGCATCCCCCCTCCCAGTCCGTAGGCTTTACACTGGGGACAGCTTCCACCAGCCACTGGTGGCTTATGGACACCCTCCCCAGTTTGCTGCCCCTGTCTCCTGGTTCACTCTGTTCCTGGGGAACAGGTTGGAAAAAGCCTTCCAGGTGAGCTACTCCTGAACAATTTGGGAACATCACTGCCTAGGCTGTGTCACACCCTGCTCTGACTTGTATCAGGGGCTTCCCAGCTAACTTCCACACCCAAGTTACAGCTCATAGCTCCTCTGAACCGGCCAGCGGGCCAAAGGCAAGAGCTGCAATGACGAGCGTGGGGTACATGCACCCCATAAATGTACGTACAACCGCATACCTTCTTCTCAGTGCAGCTGCAGCAGCAGCAGCAGCACACACAAACACCTTGTCAGCAAGGAATTGAACATTCCTGGGTGGGTTTTTTTGCATAGCAGAAGGTAGGAAGCTATAACAATCCACGGGTTTTCAGACCATTCATGTTTTTCCTGCTCTGCCAGTAACAACTGATTTCCATGGCAACCCTTGCATTCTTCGGTACATGGTGCTTTTTCCTTGTGTGGAAGGCTGTTCCCACACACCGGGATGACCAAGCTCCCCAAACAGCCAGCAGAAAGCTCCTGACACAAACGCTTCTCCATCTCCATCCTGCTGTCCTGGCCGTGCATTTGCACGTCTCCCAGTGCCTGGGAGAGAAGGGTATCGCCAGGATGTACACTGCTCTCTGTTCCCCATCCAAGAGCTCATTTTAAACTTGGCCGTGGTTTCTATTTTAATCCCACGCACACATTTTTGGAAACACTTACTAAACTATTAACACATTTGTATGAAAGGAAAGATGGTGATTAGCATTCCCCCCACCCCCATCATTTCTTTTTGTGTCAATTTTTTGGCTCGCACACTGCAGCAGAACGTGGTTACAGCCGTGCGTGCAATTCTGGCGGGTGCGAATTCCTTCACAGCATAAACTTGATTTACCTCTGCCTCGCTTTGCTTTGCCTCCATTTCTGTACACACTATTTCCCCAACACTCCTGTGCTTGTAATAAGATGAGCATCACGAGTTTTACCCAAAGCGCACCAAAGCCAACGCGAGAGCTTCGTCTGGGTTTGGTGTGGGGTTTTTAACAGGCCTGCGTTAAGAGTTCATCGAGACAGTTGATTTGCCAGGCCTGGCCCTATGGATCTCTTTTCTACACCTATTGAATTGTTTTCCTAAGTAAGAATCATTTCCAATATAAAGAAGTGGCAATTAGTACATTTATTTATTTTACCGTAATTCACACCACAGCATGAGCAGTCTCCGACAGCTAAGGCGCGGCATAAATAAACAAAGTCCACTTGAACTATCTTGAATTTCTCCCATATGATGGGTCAGAGGGAAAAATCAAGGCTGAGGTGGGACCTCAGACCCCACGAGCTTGTGTATGCAAAGACGTAACCAACAGGGCTGCAAATTAGTGCAGAGGAGAGAGCTGGAGAGAGGTGCTAACGAAGCGCGGCAGCTCAGAGCTGGGGAGATAACCCGGCCAGAGAGCGCTCCAGTGGAGCCTCCTTCCTGGATAGAAAGTCCTCCCAACTCAACTTCCAGCTGCATTTTTTTCTTCACTGCATTCAAACCTCACTTGACACTTCCTAGACGAGGGGCTGCTTTCATCGTGGGGGTGGTACCCGTGACTAAGGCATCACAGCCAGGGACGGGGTACCGCATCAGAAGACTGCGGAGGAGGGTACGACATGAGATTCCGCGCAAAAATGGGCGTACCAGTGTTTCTCTGGGTAAAGTGGATTCTGAAGATATCCCAAAGCCACACTGGCTTGGCTGAGGGAGCCAAATTTATCACTTGTGAATTTGGAAGAATGAAGTTATGCAGTTTACAGGTAGAGTTTGACCTTCTTTTGATTCCATGGGCACTTATAATTTCCCTAGTAGAGGTGCAGGCCATTGGATACGGGATTCCCAACAACAGGCTTGCTTCACTTAGCTGCCTTTCACGGCGTTCCTTAAAGTTCCCCCAGGTCCTGCTGGCCTTTTCTTAGACTTCCCAGTCTAACTCCCAGGCCAGCCAGTGGACAGAAAGAAGCATCCCACAAAACAGCATCTACCCACATCTCTTGATATTAGCACTTGCCTGAGATGCTGGGACACTCTGGTATTTATGCTTAGCATAGGAAATAAATGTGCTGAATTGCAAAACACATGGTCCACTAAAAGCACTGAGCTGACAAAAGTATGACCAAGAGTGCAGGCCGGTTTAAGAGAGGTGCATTAAACCAGGTGCACCCAGCCAAATCCCATGCCCAGCCAGAAGGCAGACAGACAGATTTGAAGGTGTGAAGGTACAGGTGGGGTCTCTCCATCTTGTATTTTCTGTTGAATGCAGCCAGGCACCCCCCAGCCCAGACACCCCCTCCTCCCCAGGCAGTGCCCTCAGCCTCCAGACACGGGGATCCGCTGCAGACCTGCTTTCTCTCTCCTTGGCTTTGGATACAGCTCACTGCGGATAGACAGAGCCCCTTCAGGACAAAAGCCATGGGTGGCCAAGGGTTTTATCTGCCGGTGATTTCCAGGAGACACACCACACTCCAATGCATCGCAGGTGTTCGTGCAAGACTAAACTCTGACCCTGACATGGATGTTTGACCAGAATAGTCCCTTACAGTCCTGATGCATCTTTTTTTGCATCCAATTTTCCCCCCGAATTTGGTGTATATCAACAAGATAGTGGGAAGAGGTGTTTCCATACAAAGCCTACTTCCTTTGTTTTCTTCATGANGTGCACCCAGCCAAATCCCATGCCCGGCCAGAAGGCAGACAGATTTGAAGGTGTGAAGGTACAGGTGGGGGTCTCTCCATCTTGTATTTTCTGTTGAATGCAGCCAGGCACCCCCCAGCTCAGGCACCCCCTCCTCCCCAGGCAGTGCCCTCAGCCTCCAGACACGGGGATCCGCTGCAGACCTGCTTTCTCTCTCCTTGGCTTTGGATACAGCTCACTGCGGATGGACAGAGCCCCTTCAGGACAAAAGCCATGGGTGGCCAAGGGTTTTATCTGCCGGTGATTTCCAGGAGACACACCACACTCCAATGCATCGCAGGTGTTCGTGCAAGACTAAACTCTGACCCTGACATGGATGTTTGACCAGAATAGTCCCTTACAGTCCTGATGCATCTTTTTTTGCATCCAATTTTCCCCCCGAATTTGGTGTATATCAACAAGATAGTGGGAAGAGGTGTTTCCATACAAAGCCTACTTCCTTTGTTTTCTTCATGAAAGAATCTAATCACTGCTGAGCCAGCAGAGCCATTGGTACAGAGCTGAGCAACGGAGAGGGGAGAGAGCGGACTGCTCTCCTTAGGGGTCTACACAGGGCAGTGCAGAAAACCAATATATTGACTAAAAACTCAAGGCCTTTCCCTTGACTAACAGCAACTACAAGAATAACTAAAAGCCAACTCATTTTGGAAAAAACAGTTCTTAATACCTCTCATTTTCTTCTGGCCCTGGAGGGCCTGGGCTCCTACCTGCCTCTTTTGAAAAGTTATTGCCACGCTCTTACGTTGCGTGTCGTGTTGCTTCACATCTTCCTTGAAGGCTGTTCCTTGTCACCGGGTGAAATCTCGCATATGGCAGTGATCCTCAGAGGTGGGCTCACAGGGAAGGACCATTTAAGAAGCTGAACTTCAAGGAAGAGGTATAGAGCTAAGGGTCACACGAGAAACAATCCACTTCTTCAGGCTGGAGGGGTTGAGGGACAGCCCAGCCACGGCACTGTAGATCAGCTCTATTTAGATGAGAGTCAGTAAGGCAGCCAGCAAAGGTTACTGCAGACACAGCTGACAAAACCTTGTCATAACACGTCCCTTCGACAGAAAGGAGTCGCTCAGGTTCGTGCTGGCATTCAGTCAAAGAAATGTGAGGAGAAGGGCCTGCATGGCCTCCACACACACACACACACGAGACTCCAGAGCATGGGAAGAAGTCTCATGAGGTGGAGAACAAAGACAGAGGGTCAACCTTGGAGGTGGAAATCCTCGGCATGTTACCACCAGCTACAGGTGGTCAACACATGAGCAAGGGAAAATGGGCCTGCAAGCGGAGCGATGACAGGTCTACAGCCATGAACAATTTTCTCTGAGATGCATTCATGCATCTGCTCTAGATTAACATTGTTTTACTTAAAATGAGCATTTCAGAGGTGTTCAAGCAGGTAAGCGGATGCACCCAAACATAAGGAGAAGCCATTTGTAAGCAAACATGGGGACACTTGATGGGTTGGGTAAAGTCAGTCCCACCAGCAAGATAAAAACCAGAGCAGATAGTGGACTGCACCAGGGGATGTGAAGAGCACCAGTGGCTCAGATCAGCAGTACAGGACACGATCACTGCAACAAAATGCCAAGTAGCGAGGACTTGTATGAGTGTTGACTAACTGGGATAAAGAAGATGAAAGTTGTTGCTCATCTTCAGCTAGAAACTGTGAAACCCAGGCTTTACAGCTTGGAGACAAGAGACCAGTGCAGATGGCTTGTTCTCTGTAGTTAAAATACTTTCACTGACTCAGGCTGGCTGGGAAGGGGTCGTGAGCTGGCATACTCGGCCCTTGCTTACCTCAATGTTCTGCAATATCTGAGTTTATTTTTAAAGCCCTATAAAAAAAGGCCCAAAGCTTAAATTAATAACTACACCATTCAGGCTCACATAATACTCAAATACAACCAATAACTGTGCCGATGAATGAGCCAGACTGAAGCACAGGAGACAACAGCTTCAAAGGCTGAGTTGTAAGATATAGACTAACACCTAATAAATATGACAAAAACCCCATTAGACCAAGAAGAGCCGACCTGACCTTGAGGCCGAGGAAGCAGGAGGAAGGCATTGACGTGGCGGAGGCAGAGGGGATGTAAAAGGAGGCAAGGAGTTTCCTGAAGGCCGGCACTGAACGAGGACGGAGACGCGTGGGGCAGGGCAGCGGCACAGCTCCTCCTCAAAGACCAGAGCGGGTTTGCTCCTCTGCAAGTGCCCAGTCAGAAGTGACTACTTTGGTCAGGCAGTAGTTCTTCATACCAGTGGGCAACACGGGTTAAGCTTAAGCCTTTTGTCCAAGACAGAACTTCAGCCTTGACCTCAGAAAGAGCCCCTTCAGTTTGCAGCTCCAACTCACTCAACCGCAGTAACACGCCCTCCAAAATCCAGCTTACCCCTCTGCAGCGGTGCCCGGTCATACTGCACACCACGGTGCACTTAGCATGGGAGGAGGACTCCAGGGACCAGGCTGGATGGGGCTTTGAGTAACCTGGGCTGGTGGGAGGTGTCCCTATCCGTGACAGGGGTTGGAATGAGATGATCTTTAAGGCCCCTTCCAACCCAACCCATTCTGTGATTCTATGACAGGGACATCACTACGGCCAATGCTTATGGCCTATCGCCCACGTTGGCTCTAGGGCATGGATACACCGGACAGCACATGGGGGAGGTGTCCAGCTGCGGCACATGGTGCCCATGGAGCGACAGGTCTTTTTGGCCTCTCTACGTCCCCCACCCTAAGGCCATCTGAGCACAGCCGAGAGTCAAGGTACCACTTGCTAACAGAGCGCTGCTGCAGGGCAGTGGGGGCCGTGCCAGGCTCTCCAACCAACCACCAAAATCTGGGTATCATCAGGTCCGTGTGCTGTGCAGGAGTTCAGATTTTAAATTCTTAATTGCACACTTCAAAACCCAACTCAAAATGACCCCTACTGACAGTCTTTTACTTTCTTCAGCCTGACCCACAAGACGTGGATGACAGTCCCAGCCTGCTCTTTTTCAGAGGCCAGAGCACAGGGATTCCACATACATGTTCTAGTTCAGGTTTTCCTCTCTTCTCTCTAAGAGAGTTAATTCCTTCAGTGCTTGGAGTCCAGGATTTTCATAGCTTTAGCTCCGTTTCCCCCTTTCCTGCTCTGCATCTAATACTTCAGCCCATAAATCTCTGCAAGCACACAGCACAACAACAGATAAGGAAAGCTGAACAGCCGTAAAACATGCTGGAAAGAACCAACATAAACCCCACTCAGTACAAGGACGATAACCAATGGAAGAGGAGAAAGTCAGGGAAAGTCAGATTAAGTGCTGCTGCCAAAGTTTAAATAAGTCTCAGAAAAGGTGTTGCACGATGGCTTAATTAAACTACAGTAGATGATAATCAGCGATGTATCATTCTGCTGATGGAAAAGCTTCAGAAGAGCAGATGAACACAGGACAAACTAAATACGGGATGGTTTTTGCAAATATGGTGCTGTACTTATGGCTGAGGGTTTCCCCCCTCCTCACCTCCCACATCCCTGTAAGCCTCTCCTCTACCAAGGACAGACATTTGGAAGGGGTCTGATGGACACCCAAGGATGGAAATGCCCATCCCCATTCCATCAACCATCCTCCAGTATGGTATGCATGCAGGACCTCACGTGGCATCACCTTCCACGTCTGTGCAATGACAGCTGCAATTAACATTAATAACTATTTCACTCCATAGATTTAGTCCTTTTCCTCTGGGTAATTACGATCTTTCTTCTTCTCATTTCAGACCCTCGTGGGTAATGTGCAGCCAGCTGATTTTACATTTATCTCGGTTCTATTTGTTTGACACATTTCAAGCAAGCTCTGCTGAAAAACACTACAAAGCCAAAAACTCCTGCTCGTTAATAACATTCACATCACCTCCTTCTTAGCTTCTTTAACATGCTGCTTTTATTTGGTCTAATTGCAACTCTCAGCGTGATTAATCACAACATTTTTGCGGGGAGCTGGGGAATTTGATATCCCTGTCCTCATATGGATCTGATCACATTCATGCTGAGAGTCCAGGCACGCTTCCTGCAATCTTAATGCAAAAGCTTAGTGTCAAATGATCCTCTTTGTCTAGTACACACTAATTACTAGTGCTGCCATATTCACCTAGGCCCCAAATATGGACTGAAGATTGGAGCTAGGTAACGTGGTTCCCACGGGAGACAAAGCTTTCCTCTTACAAAGATCTATCTTCCTCTATGTAGGCTCTCCTTTTCTCAATTCCATCTCTGGACCTAGACCATTTACCAGATAAAAGGTGAGCAGGAATGTTGTAAGTTTAAAGAATTAAAATTGTGCTGAGGAAGACTCTTAACTCAAGGGGACCAGTCTCTTCGGAGGGAGACTGCAGAAACAGTAACAGGCACTATGGAAAGCAAGCTCAGAATTAATCAATGTTAAGTTTTTCAAATGCAGAAAGAAAAAAAAAACCACACCAAAGAAGCCTCCTCAAAACCAAGTTTGATTCTTGCAATTTTAAAAAAAAAAATTTTTTTTCCATTTTGTACTGCTATTGCTAAAAAGTTCCTAGACCAGTAATCTTGGAATATCATCTTTTTCATATAGAAGGTAGTGGCAAAGCTCCCATGGATTTTAAAGAAACATGAAGAGCATCAGTGTACATTTCTGAAGCGTCATCTGGAGGTCACACATTAATATTTGAAGATGACGCAACTTTGCTTCCCATTGTACTGGTAGCAGCAGCCTGACCGCAGTTAGCTTCTCCAGTACAGGCTGAATCTTTCCCAGTTAAGTGATGATGTAGTGCCTTAGACACTATTCACCAGCCAAACCCCGCGTTCCCCCTCCCCAAACCAGCTGGAGAAAGGTCCCAGGTTGATTCCCAGGAGCGGACTTTCCTCCCCCACGTCCTCCCACCGAGGCAGACTGTCAGCCCTGATGAAAACCACATGGACACCAACAAGCATCTCCTACCCACTGCTCTCCCAGGCTGCACCTTCTCCACATCATTTGCTTTACAAAGCCCTTTAATTAAATGGCAAAGGCCCACTGATTATCACCTACTCAGAAAATACCATTTGAAATAAGGGAATTAACTGCAGGCTCCTACTCGGTAGACCCAGAGTTTCATCTTTTCCTTGATGATCTCCTACAAGTGCTATTCCCCTTTTGGTGCTTCACCAGATGTTACCACTTCTAGGCTGGAGGGCTGAGAAAGCAAAGAGCTAAACGTGGGATTCAGCGTGGCGTGGGAAGGGGGAAGGAGTCCTTTGACAGGAGGCAGAAGATCAAACCCGCCGGTGGGCGGCTGCATGCATGGAGGGATGGCTGATGCAGCGGGCAGGGAACCGTGATGCTGGCCAGTACTTCTGCTCTCAGGACCCTCAGGAGACCACTGCGGCACGCAAGGGACTGCAACCAGGCACCAAATCTGCATCTGATGCCCATCCCAGCACTGCAGGACGGGCACCATGCGGAACGGCAGTCCCACCTTCCCATTGCCAGCACGCATGAAGCCAGCTGGCAGCTTACCATCAATCACCCCTGCCCCGGCCAGCGGTAGCCGACGGAGTGATACCTGCACAGCCACACCGGCTGGAGGTGGCAATAACGGGACGTGACACTCCCCAAACCCTCCGCCTAAAATCTCTGGTTGTTTACTGAGAATTTCTCACACACGCACATCTGCGACTCTTTGTAGCCCTGACAACGGGCTGCATGTGAAGCGGCATCTCTGGCTTTAAGGTATTCCCCCGGTGACAGGCCCCCCCCCCCCAAAATAAAATGGAAATAGAGGCTCTGGAAAGCCCTGCAGAGCACAGGATGGCCCTGCCAAAACCGGCACCTCACAATTCCTCACTTATCTCAGCTGGTCTCCGCGCCAATGCCTTTTCCAGGTGCCCAGCTCCCAGACCCATCCCCCCCAACACTCGAACAAGATTTGGCTGTAACAAACAGCCCTGAAAAAGCATCACTTCTCTGAAATCACATCATTTTTTTTAATGTGCTTGAGTTCTTTCAGGAAAAAAAAAAGCTTTCCTCCACTCTGTATTTTTAAAAAACCCACCACCTAAGTCATGATATTTTAAACAAATGTTAAATTGCACTTGCACAGGTAGGCATTGTCATGGTCTTGAGCGTTACATAGAGAAAGGCAGAATCTGTAAGAGGAGTTTGTGTCACTTCTACCAAAATAAGTTAAAAATAACTACAAATAAGATAATCAACAACTGTCTCGCTACAAGGACTAGAAGGATCTGTAACTTAACCTCTCTAGCCCAGCTTTTATTATCTAGCCATACCCTTTCTTCAGATTCCCCACTTAGATTTGCCAGGTACAAGGGATGGCAGCAGCCTTGCATCTTTCATGGATACAAGGCAGTCAGGAGGGGTTAATGGAAGTTTTCGCATTCCCACAGGGCGGCTGCAGGTCTGTGTCAGCACAAGCTCATCTCAGCCACACCGTCCCCATCACTCACCGCACAAACCATGCTCGGAGTGAAGGCTGTGACTTTTTTTTTTTTCTGCTGTGTGCGACGCTACACATGGTTAGAAAAATCTATCAAAGCATGTGACTGAGCGGTCTGCTTTGGCTTTTAATGGGGCTTAATACAGACTTCTGAGGAGTATCTCCAGTTCAGACACGACTAACTGGAGAGCACAGCATGAACGTTAAACGCAGAGAGCTTTGAAGCACAGCGGTATGCCCGGCGAAGCGGCAGAGCCAGACCAGCCTCGGTCCCCATCAAGCTGGAGAGCTCTGCCCAGCATGTCCCTTATCAGCCGCCCCTCCGTCCCCAAAGGGCTCCTTCACCGTGCAAGGGGCAGGAAAACACTTGTAAGTACACAGCATGTCCTTGTTACTGCTACACACCATACACCCATTTCTGCTGACTCTTTTTCCCCTCTAATCACTCAACCAAGCTCATTCTCCGTTGAGTTGTGTCCAGAAAGGAGCACAGAGGCAGCAGCAGGAGGTACAGCCCTTACAGCACGCAGGTGGCAGATTGAGTGATGGATGAAGGCACTGCACGCTGCTCTTCATACCAAAACACACCCTCCTAAAGAGGCACCAGGAACCATCCATCTCTGGATAAACGCTAGGGACAGGATAGATACAGATTACGGAGAGGATATCCTCATGGATGACGGCACAGACCGTACACCAAATTTAGCCTTCTTTCCTTCAACGCAGCATAAAAAGAACCCAAACAAAACACCCCACACATCTTTCCTCCCCACCAGCAATCCAGCCCACGGGGCTTCTGGCAGATTTTTGCATGAAAAAGCACACGAGCAGCATCCGTGTTTCTCACCGACAGAGCTGCACACCTCGTCCAGGCTGACGTCGGCATCAGACGTGGCCTCCCATGAGCAGAAAGGATGCCGAGCAAGGGGGGATTTGCAAAGGGAGCAGAGTACACCTGACCCTCTCGGCACAATCCGGGTGGAAACAGGCTGTTATCGTGTATCCTGACACACTACAAGGACTTTGGGGTTTTTGGGAAATGTAGGAACGCAGGTGTGTTGGTTACCAGTAGAAAGAAGAGTACAAACTCCCAAGATAAAAGGGATGCCGAATCCTTTCCAATTTTTTTTTGCACAGATCAGAACTTTACCAAGCAGCAAAAACACAGGCAGTTTACACCAGTTTGGCCCAGCGCTTTAGTTGGAGCCCCGTGGGAGCTCGTATTGTTTGCTCCATCCTGGCACGCGTTCAAACCATCCATTCACCACCCGCGCCCGGCCCTGACTCACCTCCCGCTTCTTCTCTTCCTGGAGAGTTCAAAGGAAGTCGCATCTTCTGGAGCGAAGTAGTCATTCTGGAGCATCAAGCAGTCATTTCTGTCCCGGCTTCTACCCTTATCAGTAGCTCGTTTCCTAAAAAACAAGAAAAAAAGTAAAAAAAAGAATAAAAAAAGAAGAAGAAAAACCATCAGCAAACTACAATCAGGTTGCTCTCTGTTCTCTTTAAAATATTAACTAGACATTGACACACTGTAGTACTTGCTGCATGAAACCTGCTGCGATTGGGGATAACTGGGACATTGCAAAGGGCTATGAATCAACTCAACTGCAGAGGCTTCAAGTCCTTTTGCGAGGCAAAAGTGAAATATGCTCCCTTACAACCGAGTGACCATTTCAGTATTTTTTCCAGTTATCTCCAGGACATTTATTAGATTAGGAGGTTTTATTTATGGACTCTGAAACTTTACAGTTTCCCAGCGAAGAGGCTATTGTCTGTTTAATGTTCGTTTCGTTCTTCTGGACATTTGCATTTATTTATTTTGATTCATTGCTGTACAGGTACCAGGCTCCAACTTTACAGTTTAAAATATATTCGCAACACACACTTCTTCAACATTTTAAATATCTCTAACTAGAGCCAAAACATCTCTGTTCCCAGGTAAAACACAAGCATCCTAGGATCAAAACTGCTTACACACAACAGCTAACATTAAACTTTCAAAACTGCTCACAGAGGTCTATGCAGGCGTGCCCTGTAGTGTGGCACACTTCGGGGAAAGTCAGAGCTTGTTATAACTGATTTATTTAACATAAGTCTTCATAAGTAGGGCCTGCTTCTCCAGGCTCCCCCCTCCCCGGCCCGGATAAGCTCAGCCCATTCAAGGCTGGCCTTTCTAGCAGGGAAAATTCACCTGCTTATCTGCCTCTGCCCATCCACGAGGTTAAAGTGCTGCCTGTGTGCCTCCAAGTGATTTGAATTTAGGACCGAAAGCAGAAAATTTTTGCCGAAACCCAAGCCCTCAGATTTGCATGCAAGTTTTAGATTAAACGATCTGTTTAAGGCTGATGCAAACCAAAACCCCGAGCTGCAGGGGAAGGATCTGTACCACACCGCGGGACCAGGGCCCGAGCAAACAGAGAGCCCACTGTGCTCCTGCCAGAAACAAAATGAGCGTGGAGCAAGTTTCCACTGGAAACCAGGCGTGAAGAGCGGCTCCACCCCAAAATACCGGATTTCAGCATTTGCTGGACTCAGATGAATGTGTAACGTAACTCTGAGCATCGGACACCAGTTCAACAGCGCTTGGTAGTGGCTTTCCTTCGTGGAGGGGTGATGGATGCATGTGCACACCTACATCCTGTGTTCATATTTTCTTTGTTGCCATACATACTACACCTCTTGTAATGTATATTTTAAATTTCATGGGTATTTTTACTGCCTCTCCCAATTAGAAAACATCTGGAACCAAGTAAAACGTGAGTAAAGGCAACAGACATGATGTGGGATTTGCAAGTTTTGGTGGAGTTTGGGTGAAATCTCTGGGAACCCTTGAAATCAAAGATGTTTTAATTGATTCATGGAACCAATGGATTGGGAGTTGCTCTGTAAAAGAGCTGGAAACTCAGTGTATCAAGCTGGTTTGGAAGGGGTTTTCCCCAGCATGACTACCTGTGGTTTAGCAGGCGGCCATTGGAGAAACAAGCAGAAAAAGAAAGACAAAAGATGAACATTTTCCCCTTCCCCCAGACCCCAAAGGCAGAGGAAAGGCAACACAAGGACAAGGATTTCCAGCAATCTGGGAGGTGCTGGAGGGCCTCAATCACCACCCACATGTGCCAGGAGATCTCCCATGGGAAAAGACATGGGGAAGGGAAGGGGCACACCAGGGAAGCACACCTAGGGATGGCAATATGAGCTAGGGCTGCGACAGCAGCCTCTGCCTTATGCTAACAGCCCTAAGCCGTATTATCTACCAAGAATGCCACCTGGAAAACCACTAATAAGGAAATTCAGGCTATTCCCCAGTGGGGGAATTAGAGTTAATCACTGAAAGGATGCCTTCCCTGCCTGTTTCAGAGTGTGAGCACAGGCAGAAGCTGCTCACTGGAAGTTTTAAGTTTACCCCTGGTGTTTGTCTCTGAGCAGAAACTGCAGTTTCTCTAATTTCTGCGTTAATGGCACCAAGCGTCACCCTGCTGCAGGAGGAGCTGCCGCCCTGACACCAGCCAGCAGTGCCACTGCAGTCACTGGAACTGACCAGGAGCAGCGGGGACACTAAAGGAGCGGAGTCTTGCAGCAGAGGCCGGATAAACCTGAGCGCTTGGTAACCATCGCCCTGCTCCACAGGCAAAACGCATCTCCCGCTTTCCAGGCTTTCCGCGAGAGCTCTTCCCAGCTCCGCCAGCACACCGGGCACGCAGCAGGGCACCCGCGACACACGCAATCCTCCTTCGCTGCCATGAGACCAGCTCTGCCTTTGTGGACTCCAAATGCTGCTTTTGAAGCCGGCAAGGAAAGAAAACGTGAAGATACCATCCTGGCTGCTTCTCTACAACCATCCTTTTTTCCCTGGCTTATCTCAGTTTGCATATGTAAAGAACTACAGGCAAAACATCTCTGAAAGGAAACAGACACAAGAATATGTTGCATCCCCTCAAAATCAGCGGCCAGCACAGGCAGTTTGCATTTAGTCAGGGGCAAGTTCTGGGCAAAACCTAAAGCAGGGGGTTGGGGACCACTTCTAGCACTAAGGATCAGGAGGATCTGCTGGGAAGCTTTAGCTCTGCCACCAACGGTGACAGCTTCGGGATGGGCGCACAGCCCAAACCCAGTCCAGGAAAGCGCTGCTGGTCATTAGGCATCTCCCGAGCAGGAATGTCACCACCATCTTTCCAACAAAACCACAGAACAGGCATAAAACCCTTCACTTGGAAAAGAAGGGGAAAAAAAATCCCCCAATACAAACACAAAGGACCTGCTTTTGAACCCATTTAAAAGAAGGATAGTTTTTACAGTGTAAACAACACGGCTTTAGACAGAGAGATGCCTGTGGAAGGATGGGACTGAGGATGTCGGAGATGCAAGTGGTAAAGGAGAGTGCCTGGAAATGAGCTGTTCTCCATGTTCAACGTTTCTCCAATCATTTTCATATTAGCATACCTCTAAGTGCGTATAATTTTCACATCAAAGTGTAATTTTTTAGGTATTTAAAAAAAAAACACCCAACAAAAAACCCCTAGGATTGAAGTAGAGAATAATTTCTTTGCTGAAGTCTTTCAAGCAGCTCCTCTCTATGGCATGACAGAAAAATTACAGAGGAGACAAGCATTTAGAAAACTCTTTCCTGGAATTCAGATTATTCTTCAAGTCTACAGTAAAAAAATGGTTCAGCCCAACTACATCAGAAAATGTAAACAAGTACCAACCTCCCGGCATCTTAACTCGGGAGCAACATGCATCCTCTGCCCCTCGCTTAGGGGCTAAAGTAATCAGCATTTAGAAACTTGTGGTGGGGAGGGGAAAAACAGAGGCAAGTCTGAGCCCTTCTTGTCTCCCACCAGTCCTTCCCAATTGGGGTGGTCCCTGTGTGATAGCCGGGAGCATCTCTTGCCCTTCCCCTCTAAGAAGAGCTCATCCTCTGCTCTCTACAAAGCCCTTTTACTCCTCTGGCTCCGGGCAGGAGCAGCGTGCTCTCACCCTGCACAGCCCGGATCCCTCCAGCCCTAACCAGGTCGTGTGGGGGCCCGTTTACTGCCCTGCCAGGCTGGCACTCCAGCAATCCCAGGAACCGGACTTGGGCAGGAGCTCTCCTTTAATGAGATTTTATTAAAAGACTCTATTACAAATAGCCACTTAAGCAAGTGAACCTTTGGAGCCTTTAGTCCATGATGTCAGTGCTGTGGCTGGATGTTCCCCAGGAGTATTAAACCTGATGCTAATATAGGGCTGTTCTATATGACAGCTATAAAACTGCTTAAGCATACCAGGCAGGAGGCCAGCAGGGCTTTTTGTTGCCTATCAGGGCTTGGCTAAAGGTCTGCTGCAACAAGGCAGCAGGAAGCAGGGCTCGAGGCAGGGATTCGGCTCTCCCTCACCTCCCTCGGAAGGCTGGAAAATTCCCCTGAGGCTGGAAAAACCCACGTAGCGAAGGCTACGGAGCAAAGCCTTTGTACCCACGTCTCCTTTGCTTGGTGAAATTACCCATCTCTGTGCCCAGCCTGCGGGGCTCCGGATGGAGCAAGGGGCCCCCTAAAGCAGCACTGCATCACCACCCACAAGTTACACACCATCCCACCTCTCCCTCCGCATCCCGAACACAGGCAGCGGCCACCGGAATGGCCAACATTTATCCTGAGCGGAGTGGGTTTGTTGACACATCCAGCAGCGCTATTGACACAAGCCTGGCTTGTAGGTCTGCCCTCCCCTGCTCCGGGGCAGCAGGTCCGCGTACGTGCCCTCTGGACACACACATCCCCGGGGCTACACGTGTCCTGGGCAGCTGCCTGCCCACAGCCAACCCGCTTGTTTGCGAATCACACCCAAGATACCCGGGGAACGCCAGCAGTGTTTGCCAACGGTAACTGATATTAAAAATAACAGTAAAACTGGTTCGACCCACCCGTCAACTGGGGAACGATAAGCAAAGGGCATAATAACCCACCTTAATCACGTTATAATCTGCGGATTTCCACCAATAGGTGGCACCAGCAATTTTTGGATACGGTACAACATGGTGCTTCCGCCACAAGGCATCGAGCCCAGGAGCGTTGAAGGGAAAATGGATGGACCATCTCCTGCAACGGCAGCATCCAGCCCCTCTCTGTTTTTTGTTTGAGTTAAGGAAAGGTTAAAACTCCACAAGCCAGTTTTTCCTTCCCCAGGCAAACTTATTTTCAGGAGTAAATCTAACCTGAGCGAGCCTTTCGGGGAAAAAGAACCTGGAAGCTATATGGAAATAGATCAGGAAAAAATTATTTCAAACGGAAGCACAGACCGAGCCTCCTTACAAGGCAAATAGCAAACATACAATTTAACACAGGGAAAGCAAAACATCTCGTAACTGAGCCCGGCCACTCACGTGAAAACTTCTAAGTTACAGCCTAACGCAGTTTAAATACACATGGTATAAATATGTTACCTTGACTAGAGCGTCCTCGGGAGGAAAGCCTCAAACCACACGTGTGCCTGAGACACACGTGCTCGATCCCCAGGCACACAACAAAGGAGAAACAATCCCAGCCAGCTCACACCGAGCCTGTGGCCAGCACAGCTCCGCAGGGAAAAGCCCCTGGAGCCCAGGCAAGGCTGGAAATAGCCCATGAAGCAAACTCCCATCAGCTGTCCCAGACCATTACAGGTGCGTGGCATCTAACAGCTTCGGCTTACAACTCCACGCAGCTGAATCCAGCCTGTATAAATTATTAAAGAGTCTGCAGAACATTACACAGTTCATGTAGTTAATGATTATAGTTCAGCGTCTAGGTCAGATATAATTAGATGTTACATTAAAATAGCTTCACAGAGCCATTTATTCTGATTTAATTACTTAAAATGATAGTATAATGAGCAGTGCTTTCAAAGAAAAAAAGAAATCTTTTAATGAGCTCATTTTAAGATAATATAAGGCAAATTAATCATTTAACGAAATGCGGAGAAAGACAAGTTCGTATTTTAGAATATGTTGTGCCTATGTGGAGGAAGTTGCTTTATTGCCATGCTGAGAGAGATACACAAATGGGTGGCTCTTGAAACAACACAACAGCCCAAATACTGTACATCTGGAACATCTTTAAACCGTGTTTTCTTCCTTCCCCAGATATACCTGCTACGTCAAAGCCCTTTGAAATACAACCTGGGCAGCAGATTTATGACCATCCAACTGTGTCTTTATTCCGATGTGAAACAGAGCGATAGCCGTGCAAAGCAGCTACCCGGAGTAGGTGTGCTTGTGATGAAGGGTTAATCGTGGGCTGGTTCATTAATCATTCATTTGCTGGCTCAGAAAATTAGCTTTCACTTGTTTGTTTGCTCAAGAAGTGATAAGCCCATTCCCTCGCTAGCTCATCTATTTTCTTCCCTTTGCATTGTTTTAGAGATTTTAATCCTTTCCAATTTTTGTAATCAGTCATTTCGGTCTTTTAGCAGGAGCATTTCCAACCAAGCAGCAATTATTGGAGTGAAAGCAAGTAACTCTCTGCAGGGAAGGCAGCAGGCTCCGGTTCACAGCCCTGCCAGGAAGCGCATCCCTCCTCTCTCACGCGCCGCATCCGAGCGGAGGTGTCCTCCTCTTGAGAGCCAGAGCCACCCCAGTTCTGCTGCAAACAGGACTCTGCGCTTGCACAGGCATTTGAAAAAGCATCTATATGGGGTTAAAAAGCAAGTCAAGACATACTGAATGGTTTGCAGGGCATCTCCCAGCTGTGACGGCTCACCCTCTTCTGTCCTCACCTGAAACCGCAGCCTCACTCAGCGAGACATGAAAAGCCTGGAGGTGTTTGTGGAGGAGGTAAAGGGGGTCCTGCTCTCAACCCTCACTTTTTTCCTCTATGCAAAGGATAAAAGAGCAACAGCACAAACCTCTCTCAATAAAATGTTTGCAAACATTTCCACAGCGTTGCCCGCAAAGCACGTGGTCCATCCAGCTCAGGCATCACTGGGATACCTTGGTGGGGGGGTAGAGGCCAAATGTCAAGCAGCAACTGCACCGCTCCCACTGGGAACGCAGATAATTTGGGGCTGCACATTTCTGCCTTAACGTGTCATCTCTGCTCCCACTTAGGTGAAGCCGACGGCTTTCAGCTGCCGCGCTCACTCGGCAGCCGCAGGAGCAGGCCCGTGGTGCTGTGACAACACGGTGGGTGCCATCCATCTCACATCCATTGGTACCGGCAGCCGTCGGGTGCGCCCGCCCGTCACCTCCCCATCCCCTCCCTCCCAATTACCGGGGTTTAGCTAGACCGGGAATGGGATATTACTCTCCCTTGTCTTTTTTTTTTCCTCTTTCTTTTTTCTTTTCTTTTTTTTTTCTCTTTCTTTTTTCTTTTCTTTTTTTTTCTTTTTCTTTTTTCTTTTCTTTTTTATTTCTCTTTTTTCTTTTCTTTTTTTATTTCTCTTTTTTCTTTTCTTTTTTTTTCTCTTTTTTCTTTTCTTTTTTTTTTTTCTCTTTTTTCTTTTCTTTTTTTTTTTTTTCACATCCTTACCCACCGAGCTTCACAAAAGCAGAGCCACCCTGGCTACTTGCCCACATATGCATGTTCAGTGCCAGCAAACCAAAGCAGGATGCGTGCAGCCGAACGCGGCCTCAAACGCCACTGGCTGCCCCTTTCCCTTTTCTATCCCGAAACCTGTATTTCAAAGAAAAATGCAACATCTCTGGGCTGCAAGGCCCCAGCGCGAGGCTCGTGTCACACAGTCATTAATAAGGCTTTCCAGACAAATCTGACTGGAGAGATAATAGGCTTAAACAATTATACACATAAAAAAAAGCCAACCAACATTTTCTGTGATGGAGTATTTTTCTCGTCCCGTTCGCTGTAATTATTTTCTAAATGTAGATCATTTTATACGGTGCAGGCAGCAGTGTTCCAGAGCTAATCAGGCCATATGTTTTCACATTTCGAAAAGAAAACTAATTAAAAAGAAATGAAAAATGAAAAATAAAAAAAGAGTAAGTTTGTAAGGAGGGCTGGTAGGTTTGGGCCGCAGAGTGGCGGTGAAGGAATCCTTCAGGAATGTATACATTCGCTCCACTCGGCTCTGCGTTTTGTTTTCAGAATTGTTTCTGGCAGAAACCTAAAGAAAAATATGAACCAGATGTACAAGGAAATAGTTTCTTCATCAGAAAGAGAAGAATAGCTCTCTGTCTGCCAAGAGATTTTTAGCCTTTACGTTTTACCAAGGTGATGTTAAAAATACCCTTCAGTGATGGCTTCTCCTTCATGAGCGCCAGGGGCAGCCTGGCCGCGGGGAGAGCATCTCCGGGCGTGGGGACGCCTGAGGAGAGCGATTGCTGTGACACCGGTGACTTTTTACCCATTGAAACTGGGGTGTTTGGGGGCTATCGGCTCTCATGAACAGGCTTCCTGATGAGGATCTCCAGCGGCAGGCGGTGGGTCTTCCATAGGTGCTTGTCTGTGAGACCCAGGTGCCTTCAGGTCTGGAGCGAGCGATGGCACAGCCCGTCTGCCGACAGGGACCCCGCGGTGCCGGGTGGGCAGCCAGGGCACTGGGCAGGTACCTGGCGGGCAGCTGCAGCAGTTGTGTTAGGGTTTTTCCAACCACTCCCAATGATTTAAGGTGCCGGCAGGCTCAATCCTCATGGCCTCTGGGTGCTGCGGAGAGCCCAGCTTTCCCAAAGGGATTAGGGACCCACTCGCCAGGGACACCCCGTGGTTGTGATGGGGTCTGCTGGGGACAGATGGATTGACAGGGGGGGTATGGCAAACTCTCCCCTGGCTGGGGCAGCCGGGAGGGAAGCGGGAAGAGTAGCTTGGAAAGTCTCATCTGAGAGCTGCCCTTGGCAAGTGGGAAGAGCCCAGGAGCACCCTGTCCACTCCTCTGCGGGAGGGGTGGGTGTTTAACTGGTTTCTCTTTCATTGCCCCCTCTCTTTCATTTGCCAAGTGAAGAAAATGCCCTCCAACAAGAGGGCACCTCCCCGGGAATCTGCACCACACGGAGCGGAAACTTGAGCAGCATCTCTGCAGACAGAGTGCTGGAAGACGTGGGAAAGGTCCCAGAAACGGGTCAGCAACTCCATCACAGCACCTTAACGGAGGAGTGAGGAGGGGAGGGACTGGAAACCAAGTGATCGGGAGAAGAAATAAAACCACATTATTCCCTCTGCTCCAAAATACTGACTTCTGACGAAGCCAGCCACAGGCAGGAGGGCAGGTACTGCAGTGCAGAAGTGCCTCCATGCCTCATCCTGGGGCTGCGACCGTGCCCCATGCCCTGCTCCCCCCCCAGGCTGGGTCCTTTGTGTCCCGGGGGCACTGTGGGTGCCCGCTGGGAGGACGGGGCCTCACCGCACTGGGTGACCTCCCTGTCACCCGTGGGGGCTGCAGCCCCCTCCCCAGCCCGGCAGGGCTCCCGTGGGCATCCCCAGTGCTGCCAGCGAGGTCGGGGCTTGGGAGGGGAGTTCAAGTGGAAGTTAATTAAGATGGGAAGAGAGCAAGGGAAAGCAACCGGGGAACTTTAATCTCATTAAATACACCTCGAGGCTTAAATACCTGCTTCTTAGTAATTTTGCCACGAGGAGAATTTTTGTCGCCCTTTGCCTCGCTCCAGCCTCCCTGCACTGGGAATGGGCTTCAAAGGGGCTTGTCCTTCTCTGCTTTGGGCAGGTCAGAAGCCCTTCTGATCCCTCCTACAGCCTGGATTTAAAAGGAAAACAAAATGTCATTAGCACTGGTGACTTTTTACCCATTGAAACTGGGGTATTTTGAGGGGATCAGCTCCCATGAACAGCCTCCCAGGATCTCCAGCAGCAGGTGATGGGTCTTCCATAGGCGCTTGTTGTACAGAGTGGATGAATTTCTGTTCTCAGTAGGTTTTAATTCCACTAAAGAAGTTTCCCAAGGTTTCGTAATTAAAGGTAAGGAGACCCGAGGCCTCACTACAGTAGTATTACAGGATCTTTGTTTTCTGGCCAGCTCTACTTAAAAACAAACAAATGTTGTAAGCTCTGAAGTTGGCTCGGCAAGTTGGCTTAGCCCTCACAGGCACTAGCTAATACAAAAAGCAAGAAGTTCAGTTTTCTGCACTGAAAAAAGACAGTTTCATCTGTTTGAAAGCCAGCAGCATCAGCTTCCCAGGTCCATCACAACTCCCCATAAATTTAAAAAGCTCAGTTGTATTTCACAAAGTGTCTAAAGCAGCCGAGATTTCACATGGGACACCCAGAAGAGAAGTTTAACAGCACATGTTTCATGGTGATTGGCAAATTATCAGGTCATTGCTCCAACTTCCACAAACACCATCAGCCAACAGCAATAAAAATACAGGTTTTTTTGGTCTCAGGAGCCTTCAAACTATTTTCCAGAGTTCGACTTCATGACAAGATGCTCACTACGACACTACAGAAGCACTGAACTGCTTAATTAGAATAACACAGACGCAGTTTAGTTTTTAAGTCAATCAGAACAATAAATATAGAACCACCAGATTTTTGCAAGAATTACTCCAACTTTTTGCTTGCTTTGTGTTTTGAGTGCAATTTTCCTATTTTGTCAGTAAGTAACCCTGAAGAATCGCATTTCTTCTTAGGCAGAGCAGCACCTCTATGGACGGCCGCTCTTCCATTTACCTGGGATTTGTCTTATTCTATTGTCTCAGGAAAAAACTCCAGCATACGCATTTCTTTCAGCTCCCCCATCTGGCAGGGGAGCCAGCGTACGTACAGAGTGGATATCTCCAACCTCAACAATTCCCTGACAAAGATACCAAGGAAAAAAAACCTCCAGGGTGTTTGTTAATAGAGAGGAACTTCAAACATTCTTTCTTCCCGGATTTAAGCAGGCTGTAATCCTATAGGGTTGATTTTTCTCTCACTGGTGAGAACAGATACCAACGAGTTGTTTCCTGAAACACTCATAACTGTTACTGGTTTGGGGTTTTTTTTTNCAGTGTTTTGCCCCAAAAGGCACAACTGGATGCAGCCCTAGAGAAGCCTCCAGATGCAGAGCATCCTCCTTTCCCTGCCTGGTGGCTTGTACCCGTCTCTCTGGCTCATGCACTCCTGGGAGCACCTGGCGCCCGGATATTCTGAGGAATACTCAAAACACTCTGCCCTGCTCCTGCCCCCGCTGCCTTGCCCTCCTGGGCGCAGCGGCATCGCCAGGGGGATAAGGGGTTGCAATCAGGCACCGCAATTCCCTGCTCGTGTGGGTTGGCAGAAAATTACCGCTCAGCCGGAGAGGAAAATAACATCTTATTTACTGTCTCTCCTGGGACTTGTCTGAGGTCTGAGCAAGTGCTGGTTCACAGGCTGCGGAGAGGGGCTGAAATGCAAAACCCAGCTGCCAGCATCCTCTCACGCTCCTCACCACATCTTTGCCAGAGCCCCGCGCTGGTACCTGTACCAGCACCAGTACCCACACCAGCATCATCAGCTGCCCCTCCTGGCTGTCCCCGAGGGCAGGCTGGCAGAGGACGGGGACAACGGGGACATCTCACCTCTGGCCACCGCGTGCAGACGGAGGCAGGTTGTCCCTCCACAGGCAGCAGGCGTGGGGCTGGCTCAGCAAACACACTCGGGGTCTTGGGGCAGGCTGGCCGGGGTGGCAGGGCCAGGCGAGGCACCTCCGCACGCTTCTGCCCCACGGCACTGCTGAGAGAGCCCAGGAGTTTTAAAAAAGGACCGTGCTGCCCCATTTCACTTTCCTGCTGAAAACATCTGGTCTGCTTGGCACCTATGCTGCAGCAAATATAGCAGAGCATCTTGCTCCTGGGCACCGTGCCACCGCGACAGATGGGTACGAGCACAGGCAGCCAAGAGACCTTGTATCAGCATCAAGTGTGTTTGCTAAGGGCAGGATTCGCAGCCAGAAATGTCAAAATGGCTGAGTTTCCATGCCTGTAGATACCAGGGAGGAGAGGCTGTGCTGAACCAGCTCTGGGCAGGATTAACTTTGAAATGGGTCTAAAAAAGCTAATTTCTGCGGCCACAGAGCATAAGTTTCTGGTCGCGTGGAGCTGGATTAGCTTCTGGCTCGGGGAGGTTCCTGCTGCCTCATCCCGCTTCCAGGCGAGAGACCCCACAGAGCGTCCTGGAGCTGGCGGGACACCAGCAAGGCGAGACACCCAGAATCCCACAGCCGGGAGGGACACGGGCAACACATTTATCTTTGCAAAATGGGCTGAGAGACCTGCTCTCGCTTAACCTCATGTCAGCTCGACAGGCACGGAGAGGTGCCAGCACCTCTCTGCTGCGCACAGCCCGGCAGCCCCGGGCAGAGCTACGCCTGGCTTCAGCAGGATGACCGCTGCCTTCCCTTTCCATCAGGGAGAGGGCAAAGGACTAATTGCACTAATTAGCACTGCCCTCATTTCGCAGTGATTTCAGCCGCTGGGCAGAGCGCTGAGCCTCGTGGCAGGTCGGGAAGTGAGCGGGGGAGACAGAGATGAGCAGCAGGAGAGCTGTGGGATGCGCTCCCCAGCCCTGCCTGCTGTCACCCCGGATGGTGTATGTCCTCAGGGCAGCCACTGGGACACGGCCACCGCAGTGCCAGCAACAGAGGTGACGGGTGGATGGCCGGACATCCTCCATCCCCACGGCTGAGCATCCTCCATCCCCGCAGCCGAGCATCCTCCATCCCCACGGCTGAGCATCCTCCATCCCGCCAGCCGAGCATCCTCCATCCCCTCAGCCGAGCATCCTCCATCCTCACAGCCGAGCATCCTCCATCCCCGCAGCCGCTGCCACCCAAGGCTCCCCCCGCAGCAGCAGGGGCTCGCCGGGAGCACTCCACCAGCCGCTGTGACCCATCCTCCATCAGCATTAGGCGAGAGAATGGAGCGGCGCAGGGACGAAGAAAGAGCGAGCTGCCCGTGCCACGCACCCCGTGGCGCACAGCCTGCCCTCCGCCGCCCGGCTCCTTGTCTCCGCCGGCTGTAATGAGCCCTCTCTGACAAGTGATTGACTCAGCCATTATATTCCTGGGTGATCAGAGAAACAAACACGCTCCGTATAAAAATCTCGGCTTTCTAATCCCGAAGGCGCTTCCTGTGGGAAAACTTGGCCGGTTGCTCGGAGCAGGATGGAGCAGCATGGGACGAGCTATTCAGAGGGACTGGGCAGAAATGAGGAGCAGGGCAGCGATGTTTTTTCTCCCCCCATTGTTATAGCCTGCCTCGTTCTTTCTTCAGCTGGTACTTTAAGAAAAAAGTAATAAACTTACACCTCGAATGGGAAAGGGAGTTGGCAAGAACAAGCACGTCTGCACTTGTTTTAAATTTTTGTGTTTATTAAAATACTCTGGAAGCCTCTTGCATTCCAGCAGCCTTTGGAACAGCACTGAAATAAGTTACATACTGGGAAACGCTAGATTTCCATCAGCTCCAGACAAACATATCTCCTGAAGGGATCAGCAAGGATGTGCACAGGAGTCAGGTTTCTGTGCCTAACCTCATCTGTGAAATGTCCATATTCTCCCTTCTGAGCCGTTCTTACAGAGGCAGGAGTCAGCCTCAAGCTGGCCTCAAGTCTAAGCATGGAGGTGCCGGGACCAGGGTGTTTAAAGGTATATTTTTTACTTATTTAATTTTAAGAGCAAAACACTCCGCCTGCACAGGTGCCCCTTCCTCCTCTTCTGTGGGTTGGGCAAGTTGCATCTTCCCCGGTGTCAGCAGCTCCTCCAGAAAAGAAGCCCAATGCTTGTCCCGGAGCAGGAGAGCCCGGGGAGGCACGGCTGTGCCAGGCAGGCAGAGAGGAAGGCACGTGGAAGAGTGGGACACTTGGAAGAGCAGGACTCTGCTGGGCCACATCCACACCCTGCTGGAGTCAGTAGGAACCTTTCCACGTCCAGCCACAGATAAAACCCCACTGAAGCTGAAGGGAATATTTCTTTTGGGTTTTATGGGGTCTTTTGGTGCCAGCCAAGCTGTTTGACTAAGCCTAAACCAGGCTTGGTACCAGTGTCTATCACTGCTATCTGCCAGCCTTCCTAAAACACTTCAGCCTCCGCTGCCTCGTCATCCTTTACAACTGGTGGTTGGCAGAATATGCCAAAAAAACCCAATAAAAGAGATATTATTTTGCAAGAAGTTAAACCTCCAGGTTCTGAGCTTGCAATGAGAAGGAGGATTTATGGTCTCTTGCAGTTGCCTTCCCAACTCCTAAGAGGCAGCTACGTCCGCGAGGGCGACAGCCTTATCTTAAACGCTGGGTACCCAGGACTGCGGGGAGCACCCTGTGGCCAGACCCTGCTTCTAGCCGGGGACAAGTAGCCAACAACAGGCACTTGCTTTGGGACCCACGAAGCATTCACCGCCTCCAGTAGCTCCAACAACCTCCAGCAAAGAGTTAATCTAGAAAAGGTCATGAAGGAAGTAGTTAAATGCTAAAAATCCACCAAAAGGAGAAGCGCCAGAGACTGCTGACAGTGCCCTGACCCTCTCAGCTGGTTCCAAGAAACAGCCCAGACCAAGGCAGACCCTGGTAAGGAAAGCAAATGCCGCCCAGAGAGTCCTATTTGGGAAAAGAAGTCCTACCAGACTCCAAATCTGCCCTGAGCAGGACACCAAGGAGGCAGAGGAGAGATCTTTAATAGATCAGGAGCAAACACGCTGCCCAGCACCGGGCTTCAGCTACTGTCAGTCTCCAATGCTTTGGGGAAAAGCAGAACAAAATCTTTATGAATGAAAAGCTAAGGGAAGAAAAAAATATAGCAATCCTTTCTGAGCCATCTTGTCTAGAGTGTGCTTTTTGCCAAGAAAGGTTGGATCAGACGTTCCTTGAGGACCTTGTAACCTGGTGTTCTGCGATTCTATGACCTCCAGCCACTGGTGCTGGGGATGAAGCAACAAGGGCGAAAACGGTACCTCCTCCTGGGCCGGTGTGCTGGCCGTGGGGATGGCACGGCTCCTGTGGTCCATCGTGTACACCAAAGGAAAGCCATGGAAGGGGCACAGCTTCCTTAGCCCTTTCCAGGAAACGCATGGACATCTGTCAGCAGCCCTCTTTGGAGGCCGAGCTCCGCATTGGAGAGGGGTAGGGAGAGGAAATCTGCTTACGTTTTAAATAAAGGAGATCTAGAGTGGAGCTTTTAAACAAAAACAGACATTTAAAAAAGAAAAGGTTTCATTAAGGCCTAAACGCTTTTCTCCCTCCCCTGCCCCATCAGAAGAGGGTCTGGTTAAAAGTCACCAGCCAGCTCAGGGACAAGGACATCGCTGGTGGCTTCCTCCCCGCAGCGATGCTCCAGGAGCTCATCCTCCCTGCCAGGGCACAGCCTGCTCCCTTTCATCCCTGAGCGCTCGAGCCTCAGCCCTCCAAAATACGGTGATGTTTCCTCCTCCAGCAGCTTGGAAGCCTCCTGGCGCTGCGGCCGGTGGCACGGATGGCTGCCGGCTGGAGTGGGCAGAGCCAAGGCTGGCACCGGCGGAGCTGGCTTTGGCCCCTTGGCAGCGCACGGGGCGAGCGAGGCTGGCTGGGACCTAGAAACACTTCTTTTCTGTTCTGCTGAATGGGGGACCGGTGGGTGGCCGAGTGCCCGCGAGGAAATCAGCTTGGGATCAAAGCGATGCAGCGATGTGAAATCCACTGTGAAAATACCCCCCCAACGCACACACACAAAAAAAACCCCAAATGACAACAAAAAAAAAGTTATTCAGGAAGAAAGCCAAAGTGGACCCAAGGGAAGCAGTGATGGCACAAGTGAGAAAAAGGAAATAAAATAGCAGGAAGTCACTTTGGCAGCTGAGGAGGAGAGAATAGGGGAGCAGGGGGGTGAAGTCCGTACAAATACTGAATGAGGAAGGAATATTTTGCACAGGAGCAAGGTAAAATTGTCCATACCTGAGTGATACAGTTGCTCAAGACCCTCAGATTTGCCAGTCATATTTAAAAAAAAAACAAAACAAAACCTCTGCTATCTGGAATGCAAACCCAGTGCTGATTTTAAAAGTACCTGGCAGCTCTGGAGACACAAGAGCAAACAAAAGGGCCTGGCTGAGGGTATGAGGGGAAACGCACCCTTCGCCTTCTGTATCGGGGAAAAAATGCAGGGCTGTGGGGCCAGATAACCGAATTCCCTAAATACACCCAGCCGGTTTATACACACCCTGCAGCTCCAGCTGACTACCAAAACACACCAGGACTATCGTAAAGTGTCATAAAATACAGAAAGTATGTAGACAATAACTACTTCCTACAACGAGGACACAGTCATCCTTTATCCCCCAGCAATTACCTTCATGCAGCTCTGGCTTATTCAGCAGCTCCGTAGTCTCCAGACTTTGGAGGCTTACCTCTCACATTTACTTTTTTTCCAGTTGTGAATATTACAGCTTCTGAGACAAAAAGAGTCTGGGAAAAAAAGAAGGCTCTTTACCTGGGAGGAACGAACAACAGGAATAAGACGGCACAAAAAATTGTTTCTCCGCCTATCTTCTTTGCATCCTTCATTTTTTCCTAGATGCAATGGAAGCGGTAAGCCAAAAAAAAAAATCTGGTCCAGGACTGACTTACACAAAGCGTCAAGAAAAGCTTATGGTGCTCAGGGACCCAGCAAATTAGGAACATCCAGCAAAGGGCTAGAATCCGTTGCTGATTACCAGAATAGATCCAAATGTGCTACTGTTAAAAAACTGCAGAGACACATGGAAGTGGCTATAATCCCTCCAGCTCAGCGGAGAAGGAATCTAACTCAGCTCCCTTCTGGTGCTAATAATTAGAAGGACTTTTGAGGCCTGAGGGAGAGATTAGGTTGTTTACAGTTTTGCCTTTATCAAATACATTAAGGTCTATTTGAAGCCAGCACAGATTTCCCAGGAGGAGCTTGTCTCCCGCTGCGCAGGTTCTCCGTGCTGTCCGCCGCGGCAAGGGCACCCTTGGACCGGTACACAAAACGGCTTTAAAAGGACTTAAAAAATGGGAAACAGACGGAACTATCCCAAGAAAAGAGATCAATACCTGTATAACAACACCCAAAGCCATGCCTGCAAAGGAGAGGGAGACTGGAGCAACGTCCCTGTGTCTGCAATGGGACCTCACCATGGATGAAATAATAAATGTCATGTGTTCCAGCCTTTCCGAGCTGGAAAGAGGGAGAGGTGGAAACTGCATCGCCTACTTTAATTCTTCCCTCCCAGTTCTGGAGGTTTGTACTGTTTTGTCCTCAATGATGCAATACAGGACCTTGATAATACAGGTCCCAGGTGAGCTCTTCCTCGAAGATGGCAGTTGATGCCATTTGAAGAGCTGCCCAAAAAAGGTGCTTCTGGAAAAGCTCTCTCTGCAGCTAACCTCTCTTCCAAATTAGTACTTTGCATCTGGAATTTTGAAGCTATTTTTCTTTTTACCGGAGCTTTAATAAAAGGAGCAAATGATTTATAACGGCAGTTGTTACTCTGGGAAGCGGCAAGAAAAGCTCTTCAGACTTTTGCCCTGAACCTCGTGTCACTGTTTTGCACTGCAACGGAGACGAGCTGACATTTTTTGCTCCAGTGGCTCATTTATCCCACCCAAATTAACGCAAAACTCGGTTAGAGCAAGGCTCTTCCCTGCCCGCAGCGTGGAGGCTGGTGGGTCGCCCTGGTGGCACAGGGGAGGGTCTCACACAGCTCCGGGTGGTCGACAAACTCCAGGTCTGTGATCGAGCCAAGGGTGGCCCCCGAGGGCCGGCACCCGTCCGCCCCACAGCCCTCCCACGGGGTTTGCCTTCTCCTTGGCTCAAGGCCCAGCGGTGCCCCTGCCTCTTCCCCCACCACGGGCCACTTCTGCTGGGTGCCAAGCGCGGTCCTGCTCCCTCCTGCAGCCCAGGAGTCCAACCCAGGTGGGAACAGAGCAAGTGCCGTCACAGCTCTGGAGCCCAGGCTGTCCAAAGGGACTCATTCAACCCGTTATCAGCTTCTAAAATGAAGGCATTTGGGGACGGGAGCAGCTGAGATCAGAAGAGCCCCTGCTCCTGCATGGGGAGGTGACAAACCCTCCTGGGTTCACCCCGCTGAAGCCCCTGATTCTCCGTGGGTAGCAGGTGAGGGTACAAACATTTCAGCTCCTGTGCAAAGTAGGATGTTTTTATAATTTTTTTTTTTTAAGTAGCTCTGTCTGAGCACTGTCTGGGTCCACAAAGGGTTGGCCAGGACTTGAGCATCCAGCTTCCCCCTCGGTCGTCACACACAGCCACACGAGACCCATAGGAGAGCGACGACTGTCAGCAAACGGGGGCCAGTGCTGCCTGGGGGAGTCTCTGGGGACAGACGGGAAACGTGGATCTTATAATGAAAAAACTAACAGTAAAGGAACCAGAGACCATAACATTTTTAACTTCTGAATTCCATGACAATCGGGTTGTTTTATTAGCTGAGAACTGGCAGTAGGGTGAATATTACTTGGGTTGACTTAAATATATAGGTGAAAAAACCTCCAGTGACTTAGGAGAGGCGTCTGAGAAGGAAGAGGCATGGAGGTGGGAAACGACTTATTGCTTCGCAATAAAGCTTTTAAAGAAAAGAGAAAGGGGTGGGGGGAAAAGGGAAGAAAAGAGCAGCGGGAGGCCATGGAACAAAGCAGATTCTGCCCAAATTGCCAGGGAGAGGCCCACAAGTCAGCGGGGGGCTCACGATGGGGGGGACAAATCCTCCAGCAGCCCCGAGGATGTTGTGAGAACTGGAGAAAGCCCTTTGCAGAATGGGAACAGTCTTCCCTGCCGCTGGGGTCCTTTCTTCCTTCCCTCAGCTCTGCAAATCACGCTCTGGATGGTATTTTGCACAGACGGCCCCTGCCCAGGGCTGGGCTGCTGCTGTCGCCGGCAGACGGTGTCACACGGGGTCTGCACCCCCTTCTCCGCCGAAATAATCCCGGGACAGCTGCACTCTCAGTTGTCCTCCCTAGTTTTCCCTTCGGACTGGGGGATGGCTAGCAAATCCTCAGGGCAGAGGCAGCATCTCATCTGAACACCACATCCATTTTGTGAACAGGACTTTAATTAAGCCGAAGAGCAAGCGCTCCTCCAGAAATCCCACAAAGTTGCTCCTCGCTCAGGGCAAACCCACAGGTTGCTCCAAGGCTCACTCCGCAACCTACTGCTCCCTCTGGGCTTGCAGGCAGCACGCGGCTATTGCTCTGACACATCTACTGGTTTACTCTACACGTAAACGTGATAAAAAAATAACTTGTCACTTTGTTGAGCAGTACCCCAATTTACCAGCCGGTCAAAACAGGCATCAGAAGGTGACCTATAAATTCCTCTTTCTTGTTGGTGGCTGAAAATCGCTGCAAAATGACGCTGGGCACTTCGGCAATCTCAGAAACCTCATCAGCCACAAAAGAGAGCTCCCGGCCGGGACCAGGCTCTGCGGGGCGATGCCACGAGGGGAGACTCTGAAGTTGTGTGCATTCTTCTCTTTCAAGGAGCGGTTTATAGCAGAGCTCACTTCCAAGAGATTGATGGACGAAAGGGCTGGATCAGCTACTGTATAGTCAGGGGGTGAAAGCCCGTATCCACCAAGGTCAGTGGCAAAACTCCCATTGACTCCAACAGGGGCAGGAATTCAGCCCCGATCCGCGCTTTGCTGGAGGCCCTTTCACACGCAAACCTCGTGTCGCAGTGAAACAGAGGATAACTTCGGCCTCTCCTTCTGCAGGCGTACCAGGGTTTAGCGTACCCGCTAAACAAGGCTCTTCAGGTAACCCGGGCCTGGAGTCCACACGCACCCTTTTCCAAAGGATTTTAAATCTTGCAGAGTTGCAGGAAAACGCAACACGTGAAAAGAAAGGAGCATAAAATATCCCGGCCTTTGGGGCAGCAGCGACTTGCCTTCCTGCCAACAAGCTCTGCAGGTTTTACGCGTTTAGTTTACTCTGGCGATGAATAAAACATTTGGTACGTAATGGGACTTGTCAACCTTCGCATCCAGGAGAGCGCACGTCTCCTGGAAAAGAGTGGCTATAGCCTCCGTTACACAGTCGGAGCCGGAGCGGGCGCTCAGGACCTCGTGCCAGGCGCATCGCCGGAGGAGGATCACCTCCACGTCTCACAGCACCGACCGGAGACGGGGAGAGCAGCCGGCGCTGATGCGCAGGAGAGCCAGGCGAGGTTTAAGGGAGGTGCTGCGGTACTGGAAGCAGCCTGGGCACAGGGCAGAGACTGCTGGATGACGCCTGTCACCAGCCCTGGGAGCCATCCCCACGCCGAGGGCTGAGCGGCGAAACCCCAAGTTAAGGGGGATTTTGCAGAAGTACCTGCTGGCAACGCTACCCCCCTGCGCTTTTATATCGACCATGCGGTTTCCAGTTACGCTTCCCCCAGGCAAGCCCCCCACGCTTATCGGCATCCCGGCCCCTCCTGACTTTGCATTTTTAAGATGTCAGTGGGAGAAGCATCACGCACACGTGCTTTAGCATCGTCATGTGTCAACAGCTCAAGGTCCACAAATACGCCCCCTCCTTTCCCCTGCCCTTTTTGGGCATTTTCCCAAGTAAGCAGTTTTGCACTTAAATTTTCCTTCACAAACGCTTCTTTTTGAGCTAATCTTAATACCCTGGAGAGATGCAAGTCCGACAGCACGGGAGAGGGGAAATTTTCTACTTCCAGAGGCGATAGCGTGTTCCACACCAGCAGGCACCCCCGGTAGGTGCCCCCGTGATAATCGCCACAGAAAAGCCTCCTGGAGAGCAGGGAGAGCTTTTCTCTAAGCCTGTGCCAAGGAAGGAGGTGACTCTCCCTCATCCTTCCTGCTCTGGCCAAGCGACCCCCGTGTGAGCAGAAGCCTTGAGTTCAGGTTTTAGAGACACCCAGGGCAGCAGCAAGAGCAGCTCCAGTGCATGGAACTGGGTCCAGTTTCCCCCAGGAAGTGGAACCAGTTCCCCACGGGCAGAGAGGGCGGGCAGGGGAGGGCAAGAAGCCAGCGAAGAAGAAACACATAACTTTTTAAAGACAGGCAGGGCTCCCCAGATCCCTCAACCTGGACCCTGCAGCGGTGCTTTCTGGCCACGACAAATCTATGGCCTGACCCCCCCTCTCCTGCCAGGCACCTGCGCCCCTTCGGCACCCCAGGAACCAGCCAAGCCATGCCCGCCACCAGCAACGCCCATTTCAGATGGCTTCAGATGCTTTAAAAATTAATTTACAGGCACTGAAGTTTCTTAGCACTCCTTGTAGGGCTAAATCAAACGGGAGGGATGGATAACATTCACAGGCTGTGGCGTTTCAGACAGGGCTTCGTCAAAGGCGCCGCCTGTAAAAGGGAAAGGTCCGTGTGGATAATCCCGCTAGCTCTGGAATAAAGCACGCTCCATCCAGGTTCGAGTTCAAATTACGTTTTCTAATGTACCACCAGGGATTTTTTTGCTCTGTTGTTACTGTGCAAAAGGATTTGTAATGGAATGGAGATTTAATCTGTTATTGACTACTGCATTATTTAAAAAAATAAAAATAAAATTAGGTCAGTCTCTTTGAAGGACAAGGAAATATATTTTAAGAAACTCTCAAGTTTCATAGTAACTCTTAAAAAAGTCTTTATTGCTGTTCCCTTTCACAAATACAAATCTTATTGCCAGGGACAAAGTTTTACTCTTGTGCTGGTTTATCTCTCATTGTTTTATTCTGTCACTGTGCTAGAGTCACCGACATCAGACTGTCCCCAGTATCACCTAATTTTTCCCCCTTTTTCACTTGTCAGCCCTCCTTTCCCCTTGTATCCGTCTGGGGACACATCTTTCTGCTCCTCAAGTACACTCGGGCTTCAGTTACCACCTGGGGTTTCCCTTTATCCTACTTTCCATCCAAAAAAACCCCCACCAAACATACATATATAGAAAAATAACTCTGTACTTCGATTATAAACTATTGGATTAAACACTCTAGCTTGGAGACATTTAAAATTCTTTGGGGCAAGGGCTTTATGTCACACACCCTGGTGTTACGCAGCGTTTTAGTGCTTTAGAATTGTGAAGTGGTGAAGACAAGAGGCTGGCAGACCAAACCAAGCCAGCTCGGGTGCATTTCTGTAGGAGGGATGGCAGGAAGATGTCGGAGCGAGATCGCATCAGCACACAGATCCCTGCAGAAGTGTTCCCTCCCCTCTCAGCGAGGCTGTGCCTTGCTCACGTTTTATGGAATGCTTTTTTTTACAAGCAACCCGATATTAAACGCAGGGGTTTTTTTGGTCAAAAGCGTGTATTAGGCTTCACATCATAAAAAATGCACAGGATATGCAACACAATCAAGCCAACTTTGTTGGAACCTTACCTTTTGGTATACTTTATATTATTTTAACTGCAAATCTAAGTCTACTTAAAAATCTAAACCCTACTTCAACAGAGGTTTTATTTTGCATCTTCTCCAATTAGGCTGCTCAACAGCGTTTTGGGATAAGGGTGCACTGGAGATCAAAGCCTTGCAGCTACATTTTCCCTCATCACCTGGAGGACCACAAACAAAACTATGCAGATGTAGATTAGCTTACAGAAACCTCATTTAAGGTGAAAAATCCTGTTAGCTATAATCACTCGATTCTTAACAGATGTGGCGCTGGAGCCAGCAGCTCCACGCTATGGCATCTGGCGTGGAAGAACATATTTAGTCACAAGACATTTCTTTCATAGCACACTAAGATGCTTGAACCCCAAGGGGAAAAAAAAAAATAAAAGAGAGAAAAACTGAAAAGCAAAGAATTAAAACCCAGACATCCAGGGCTGTCTGGAGGAGCGAGCTGCCGTGGGGGGACAGGCAGGGATCCAGGCACAGCCCTCGCCAAGCCACCACGTGCACACCCCAGCGACCCAGCACTGGTCATAGCTTCTGCAAATGCTGGAAGGGAGCAAGTGAGATGTCTGTGATTTCAGAGAAATAAGTGGTCTGAAGATGTTGTGGGGGAAAAAAAACCCCACCAAATTAATCAAGCCAGTTTCTCACAGGATTTTAATCCATTTTTGAGAAGGGACACATTTCAACCATTCTGTCAGCTGGAGAAAAATGAAAACACACCAGAATTATGCTTTTCTGTTGGGGTCATACTTTCCATACCCCAGGCAAACACAGAGGCTTTTAGAAATGAAGAACCTCCCAAATGCTGCAGAGGGAAAAATATTCCTGAGGAGCAAGTCCAGAGCGTGCTGGGGCTGGGCACCTCTGCACACCCTTCCCTGATGGATGGACCGGCAGCAGCCATGCCATGTGCCACCCATCAGTGCTCATGCATCACCCACCTTGCTCCTCGGGTGCCCGGACGATCCCCACCTTGGAATTCCCAAAGCCCTGCTCCATCCCGCTGGCACGGTGCTGGGATACAGGGCCCCTCCTACGCTCTGGGCGGATAAGCGGCACTCGCTTCTAAGATCCCATAAATCACAGTGTCAGGCAGCTTTTACAGCCTTATTGAGCCCGGAGTCCTTCCATAATAAGCCCTTGAGAAGTGGGGGGCAAGAAAGCATTTCATAAAGCCGAGCTCGGTGGGGGTTTTCCCCTTGCCCCCGCGGCACTCTTTGTCCAGCACAACCGGCAGCCACGGGCCAGCAGTGAGTGAGTGTCAGGTAACTACACGCAAAGAAACCAATGCTCACTCAGAGCGATAAGTCACCCAAAGGGCAGGGAGATAAGGCGAATCCTGCTCTGGATGTCTTCTCAACTCTCATGTCTCAGGTTTGTGGAAATAAAACATTACAGCTGGTTAACTCACTAAAACCTGGAACGAGATGGGATCTTACCCTGCAGCAGAAAAGGGGCTTTACAAGAGGAAGATTATGAAGGTTGGAGCTACCTTCTGCCTTGGGGGGGTTGGAGCTCCATGAGGTCTCCTCCACACCCCATTCCGGTGTGATTCCATGGAGGGGGAACCACATCTTCACCTGGCCGTGCTTGTCTACAGCCAGGAATCCATTCCCAGCCAGACTTGGAGAAATGAGCTCGACAGACAGGCTACCTGCTATGTCCCTGGGTGGATCAGCCCCTGGAATTATTGCTAACATCCAAGGTGAAATGACCACCTTGCCTTCTCTTTCAACCAGGCCCAGCTTCACCTCCCACCCATCAGAAATCATCACCTTTATCCAGGAGATTACCAAGCCCCCAGCTTTGCTCACTAGGATCTTTACTTAGATAGATAAGGAAGATTGAACTCCTTCAGTTTTCACAGACTTCAAATCAGTTCTGGTAGCTCTGCACACTTTTAAGCATAAGTAATTTCCATTTTAAAATTACAGACATCGAAGCTCAACCATTGATAACTGATTGACAGTTATGACAATCAACCCAGCAGCAATAACCTCCTAGCATCTTCCAAAGAGATCCTGGTTGAGGCTCACCTTGGCAGGCAGATCCTGGCAGAGACCACAGTCCTGGATGACCCTGAATTGCTTGCGCAGATCAGGATGGGTAAACTTAAGAAAGGACTCCTCTAGGGGCCTTCAAGAGCTTATATATAGAGCAAAAAGAGGTGGGGGAAGAAGACAAGGTGAACAAACAGAGCAATTGTTTGCAAGCATGCAAGTGTTAAAGTGAGTAAGCAATCAGAGGTGCTAAGTTTAAAATGAACCACACCTTGAAAAGCTCAATCAGTTAATTGTTAACATTTGCTTCGAGCAGTCTGTTAATTAGTCCGTGGATGGCTTCTTTCATCATCTTTTTTTCAAGGTTTTCTCAATTCCAGCGTCTTAATTGTTTGCCTTCATATTGAATCATCTCAGAGTAGAAAGACTAAAATCTTTCTTAAGCAGCAATAGTTTTTCCCTTTCTCTCCTGCAGCAAGTAGGCTTTTGTCTTTCATTGTTCCTTGTCCATATTGAACACTTTCTGGAACAGCGCTGGGAGTTTTAGACATGAATTTAGGAAATTCAGAATTAGTGGGATACTGGTATATAGGCATGGACACATGAAAAAGGAAGTGATTAAGTTTTTGAAGGTAAATGCCTTTACAATTTGACCATTTGCCTGTGAAAATCAACAGCATTCCTGCAGCTGGGGAAGACCGCTGCAAAGATGTACTGGAACTGGACAGCCCAGAAAGCGAGAGCATGGGAATATCATGGATGAGTCGGGTACGAGTCACTCGTACCCTGACTGTTCTTTCCTTGACATCAACTCAACACAAACATTCAGGCTCTGCAATTAAATCACTCTCCCTCCTCCTGCTGAATGGCTTACCAGCCGTAACAGGTCTGCCAGGCTGCCGAGGGCCGAGCTCGCCTCCTGCCACCACCCCGGGGGCTCTACGCGGGCTTCTGCCAGGCTCCCAGAAATCAAATCCTTCCACGGACTTCGGTGAACCCAGGACAGGGTGAGGGAGAGAAGCCTCCAGCCAGACCCCCCCGAACCCCCCCGAACCCCCCGAGCTCTGGCTGGGGAGCAAAGCTCAAGTCAGCGGATCCGCTCCCATTCCAGCGAGACCAACCTTATAAGTTCGTGCACATTGAGGAGCGATAACATCGGTGCCTCTTCTGAGACAGATCTGAGGCTGGCATCAGGCCCGGGGATTTTGCAATTCACTTCTATTCTGTACAAGTAATGCCTTGAAACAACGTTCGCTCCATAGATATTTACATTTCCCTCTTATTTCAACCTTAGGTACAAACGCTTTTCAAGGAACACGTCCCCCTCTCTGCTTCCTACCATCCCTCCTCTTTCCTGCCTGCTGGGTCCCCACGTTACTCTGGGTAAAGCTCTTTTCCATGCTAAATATGCATCCAACCACCGTTAATGAGCTTTGGCCAGCTCGCCAGGAGTTTTGACAGGCCTGTTGAACCGGTGCCAAGCAGAGATGAATGTTTGGCTTGGACCAGCACAATGCTCTGTTTGTCTCATTGTTGCATTGGAAGTGTTAGCAAACTAATGTGACAGGATGGAGACGCACACAACTGAAAAATGACTGAAAATATAATTCCATGTCAGCAGTGACTCCTGAAGGATTATTTGTCTCCGGTGACTTTCAGGGAACTTTTCTTTACGGGCTCAAAATAAAGACAGGTCTGTGTGCTCGGGGAAAACAATCAATTAGTTTTAGACTTGGACGTAAGGAGCTGCGCTCTGCTCTCGCTTCCTATGATTTACTTCTAAATCAACCAGGCACTCTACCACAACTATTTTATTTTTATTCCTTTCAAAAAAACCCACGCATTTGGCTGCTCGCACAGCCCTGCAGGAGCCTGAACTCTGCTCTGCTCCTGGTGTGCGGATGGGCCCCAGGAAAACCCACCACGGGGATGCTCCCCGCCTGCAGGCAGGGGAACCGCCGGACCAGAGCAAATGGTGCTCAGACACCAGCAGGACCAGCGCTTCAAGAGCAGAGTGATGGACCGTTTCACCACGGACACTACAGACCTAGGGAGACTGTAAGGAAGGAAGAACCTTTTTGCTTTGTGGCACTCTACCCTGCAGAGAGACCCGCGGGGCTGGAGATGACCTGGACCATCACGTTTAATAACCCATTTTTGGGATCTAGCTCCTTATGCTTTCTTCTGGAGTCTTTTTGCTTGTTTGTTAGCTTTGGATATATTTTCATTCTTATCTCAGCGGTGTTATTTTTCCCTTTACATCAGCTGAAGGGTTTTATCTTTAAAAAAGCAGAGTTATAGTCAGCCTCATGTTCTTCTTTCCCATGAGGAATGCAGGGTCCCCCAGGAATCCATTTAAACTTGCCTCCCGATGTTCGTCCTCTCCAGACAAGGAGGACCGAGCTTCCCAAGAAGCTTTGGTGCTGGACTTGTATATTTATTTCCAGGCTGGTCTTTTGGTTAGAGAATAGACGTAGGAATCTTTTGACCGAAGTTCAAACACCTGCTCAGCTGCGGATGTCCAGCAGCTTCACCCACTTACAAGATACACTTTGCTTCTGGTATACAATAAAATGTATATGAATTTTCTTATGTGCTTACATTAAAAATATTTGCAGAATTGTTCCCTTAATGGCAGAGACCCGATTCCCCCCTTAGAAAACATTTCTCCCATCCTTCGGGCTACCAGGCTTTGATTCATATGATAACAGGTCAATCTGTTAGATTTTCAAAACCTATTTACACCTCTAGACATGAAGGTATTAATTTCACAAGACTTACAAATGGTACCCAACTGCTATTGAAAGTCAGGAGGAGCTGGGAATGTCACTTGGGCTTTTCTGCAAATCCTAAATGCTTAGCTCTCGCTTTTGAGTCTTACAAACCTTTGTAAAGCTGGACCATGACTGTGAAAGATACTGTTTATGTGCAATAAGGGCAGATACCACCCCCAGAATTAGGAATTGTGTATGCACCCGCTTACCTAAAGGGATGCTCGGTTTCACTGTACTTTTTACAGTTTGTTTCTTTCATTTTCATAGCTCGCGTTGCACTGATAAATATAGCTGTTTAGCCAAAGTCAACATACTGGAGGCAGAAAAGAGATAAACCACGAACATTTATTTGGATTCCTGGTGCAAGAGTATATATACTACAGTTCATTATAAAAATCATGTCAAATACTCTCTATAGTATGAGGCTGGCTTTGCAAACCATTTTAATTATATCCATATTTTCATTTGCTGGTGTGTCAGAAAGAGACGAGCTGGTGCTAAACATGTCCAGTTCGTTGGGGTTTCATTCAGCTCCTCATATCACTGAAGGATTTTTCCAAAACTTGAGTCTTCTTATCTTGTCAGGGGCTATTATTTTTTTTTATTCACATGACAGTTTACTAGCAGCAGAAAGTATAAATATATGTTTCGCTTTTTGGAAAATTGCTAGGATCCTTGTCTGAAGCTCTCGAAGGGACTGACGGGGCTGGCAGGTTGTCACTTGGAGAATTCCACGTGCGGATGTTATCAGGTGCAGCGCTCGGGGGACGATGGCTTGGTTGCTGCACGTTTTGCTCATGCAGGGACCAGCACAAAGGGGACCTGCTATAACCCCACCAGAAAGGGCTACAAACTTGGAAAAAGATGTCATGGAAAGTCTTGTTTCCATCTTGTGAATCTCCGGTCCACTTCTGTGGAGTTTTTCCGTGTTCTCCTAATGAAAACAGGTTCCCAGGAGCCACGTCTTGCTGCTGAAAGCTGGGGCTTTGGTAAGCACAGGAAAAAATTGATATTGAAAAAAAAAAAAGATAGTGATGGAAATTTTAACAACGCTGATTGTTTAGGAGCTCTTCCCCTTTTCAAAATGAAACACTTTTTAAATCAAACCTTTTTTTTTGCTGGGAGCTTTGTGAGCCCGTTTCTTCACCTGGTTCCAATCTTGACGCTGCTGCGACGCAAACGAAGAGCAAGAGCATCCAGCAGGAATGCGCTTCCAGAAGAGCAAACCCTGTGCTTTCTGAGTTCCCCACCAAATCCTCTGATTTATCACACAGGAGCACAGAATAAATATGACTCGATACACAACATAAACTCTCCAAGGCTCGAAGCAGCTTGGAGGGGTGGTAGCAAAAGGCCTTCCCTCCAGACTGGTGTTTTGACGGCTGGAAGGCACCAAAAACTTTTTCCATGGTGATGGTTTAATAGTTTTACACCAAACAAGATGACAATCGGGATCCAGTCCCTGCTGAGGAATGGTTCCTCCAGACGAAGCCAAGCAAAATATTGGGCTTTTGTACTGGGAAGGCTCAGGAAGGGTGAAGAGCACCACCAACACCCCCGAACCCTGAAGGAAGCACCACGGGAGGTGTTGAAACGTGCAGGTGATCCAGCAAGAACTGTAGCACAAGCTGTGGAGAAGAGCAAACCATTCCTGAAGCAACGCCACCCGGGCTGATCCGGGTCGGGGACGGGGCTGTCCCTGCCCATCCCACTGCACCCGCAGGGCTCTGTGTCCCATCTGCCCTCGCTGCACCCCCCCCTGCAGCTCCTCACAGGGACAGGGCATGAAAACCAACCCCAAAAGTCAAATAGACCCCTCCTGGTGCAGCTCATGACCAGGGGAATCCTGAACCCACGGAGGGAAGGAGCAGCGTCCTCTGAATTCGCCACTCTGAATTCCAGCGCTTGGGACCCAAGACACCATTCCTGGCCGGCTCTGCGGTCCCCTCCACCGGCTTATCAAACTCCGCCTTGAAACAATTTTGGCCTTGAACAGATTTGCTAAACAATGTAATACGAAGATCAAGGAATAAAGATGAGGAAAGGCAAAATTAAATTAAGGCTGTAGATAGCGTTTGAGTATAACTAATGCCAAATCGCCAGAGGGCAACATGTCAACAATTTAATAGGGCACAGCGTAAAATAATGTTTTCAAAACAAGCACTTCATTGGATGCTTCCCCTTTGAATCAGATAAAGTGTATCACTACAGAGAGATTTGCTTTGATCTGTTCTGCGGCAGAAGGTCAAGGGTGTCTCCAGCAGCTATTCAGAGCTTGGGAGAAGTAGAATTAAAAGGCTCAGATCCCTCGATAGGTCTCCGAGCTCTCGGCATCCCCCAGATGTGGGGAGACGAGCCCTGTGCCCCTGGCTGGGGTCTGAATTTTGTGGTGGCTCTGAGCCTGGGCTGCTCGTGCCACCCCAGAGCCGCCCATGGGGGCTGGCAGGGGTTGGCACCACCACTACACAGATGACAGCTCGGGGACAGCGTTGTCTGGCAGAGAGAGACCCACCCCAGCACACCTCTACACTCCCATCAGTTCAAACCAAAGAGCAGGAAGGTGTAGGAACCTGTCACGAGGGATCTGAAAGTCAGGATTTCTGCGCCCCTGTTTCTGCAGGAAGCATCTCTATTTCTAGGAAGCCAAGGCAGCACATAAAGGGTTTGTCCTGCACACATTAATTCACATTATGAGTAGGTATAACTAGATACTTATGAAACTCAGTGATCACAAGGATGATTTTCCATCCGTGCCGAGGGTTACAAGCCCAAACCCTGCCATGCCTTTCACTGGCTTTTGCAGATGAGGCAGTGAGGGGGCTGTGGGCAGGATTTCGCATTCAGTGACCCATCTTTTGGTGGCCAGCAGTCAGGAAAACCCAGTAGTCAGTGCCGGAGAGTATAAAGGAGGGGAGGGTTCAGATGGGACCCCAACCCTCGCCCCCAGCACGGACTGGCCTGAGAAGAGCCAGGCCACAGCAGGTCTTCTGTTCATCCACCCCGCGCAGGGAGCACCGTGCCAGGAGCCAGTTCAACCCCTCTCTTGTTCCAGTGGGCGAGAAAGATTGCTGTGGGGCACAGCTCTCCCCTCCCGGCAAAAGGAAAGATGGGGGGGGGGGGGGGGAGAAAATAATAGGGGAAAAGATTAAAGCAGAGCATCGGGGATGTTTGCCATGGCTGCAGTACACAGCACTGCAGTGTGCCAGGGTGCTTTGCTACCTCTCTCTGCTCTCCCGACTGTAAAATTTAAGTAGAGGCTGGATTAGCGCATCCACTACACACCCAGCAGAGGAGGTGCCACACGCACACCTCCAGAAGGTCCTGCCACGAAGATGCCATCTCCCAACCCAGGAGATGATGGCTTCAGGCCCGCTCTCTGTAGGGACTCCCTGCACTCTCACAAAGCACAGGGACAGATTTTAAGAGCAAAACGGTGTGAAGAGCCCTCGTGAGCACCAGCTGGATGAAGAGGCAGAGCCAGGCAGGAACGCTGTGAGAAGCCCCATGCACCTTGGCCACCGCGCTGCCGGGGCTGCCGGGGCTGCGCGGGGGCCTCGGGGGACTGCCGGGAATGGAGGCAATAATAGGACTCATTTATCTTCGGGATGTCACCCTGGTAGCAGGCTGCTGGCACGGCACCAGCACGCTCTGGGTAGCTGCTGTGCTCGCTGGCTGGTAGCCGGTGGGGAAGGGCAACTGGAACAGGATCCCTCTGCACAATTCCCTGTGGATGGAATGCCTTTGGAAGAATTATAGCCCTTACATCATTTCAAAACGTTGGGAGCTTTTCATTCGTTTCTTTTTTTATGCTTTTACGCTCCTGAAGGGAGAAGCTTGCTCTCTGCAGCCCTGTTAGGGGGCTCTCACTTCATCCGGCTCAGCCAGGCATTTCTGCTGGTTCGGTTTCAATTTACTTGGGACGCGAGGAGTTCACCGTTTCTCTTGTCACTCAGGATTGCTCCCCCGTCACCCACTCATCTTTCCCTGATCGTTGTCCCCAATTGTCTGCCCACAGCAGCCGGTGCCCCTGCAGCCCTTGGGTGCCCAGTAGAGGCTTCTCCCAGCACCCGGCCACCCAAAAGTCCGGAGCTTTGTCAGGCATTTGCCCAAATTCCCTCTTTGCACACGGGTGCACCCAGCCCAGCAAAGAAAGGGCTGGGATGAACCTTCGCTCGCTCACGGTGCTCCTCCAGGAGCGTCTCAGTGGCAGGTTTTGCATCTGTTAACCAGCTCCACGTTCTCCGGCGGGCGCTGAGGAGCAGTTTGCCTTCGCAGGCTGTCACAGCTCAGTTAGCTCGGGACCTTTGGCAGGGGAGTGTGCGACACAGGGTCTCCACAGCTCTGTAACTTTAGCACGGAAAGGTAAATACATCCACAGCACCCAGCGGGGCTTTGTGCGGCCCCTTCCCTGCAAGGGACTGGCCCTGCACCAGGGACACGGAGCGGTGGGTGCCACGAGGACCCCCAAGATGAAGGCAGAGGTCTCTCCTCATCCTGACTGCCCCAACAGAAAGGCAGTTCAACAGAGGCAACACTCAGCACAGACCTGCCCGGACCATGTCTAATTGCAGCCCTGTTAATGAGATGCTGAAGACAGGCAGGTCTAAACCTTGCTCCGCCACAGATTTTACTGCTTTCTGTGGAGCTGCCTGACAAAAGAGCCTTTGCCCTGGAGACCGGCATTTAAAAGAAAACCATATACCAAGAGGACCTATAAATTCTTCACCTCCTGCTGCTGGAGAGGTCCCAATTGCTCGTCCAGCAGCAGCTTGTTCCAGCTCATCCCTCCTGCAGCCCAGCAACCCCAGCCTCTCGTCATGCTGAACTCCTCCATCCCTCCCTCTCCATCACCGGGAGTGGGATCCTGTTGTTACCCTGAGAGCTCGGACAGCCCCACGGCTCTGACCTTAAAGCTGGGGCAGAAAAAGAGTGAGTAGAGCCACTGGAAAGCCACGGGCTGTGTGCTGCAAGGTGAGCTCGGGGAAGGAGAGCACATTTAGCCCTGACCCATCCGGGATAAATTTGCCATCTTCAGAGTGGGGCTTGTGGGGGGGTGGCCCAGCTGCATGGAGCTGTGGGTTAATGGGGGGGGTTTGATGGCTGCACAGTGGCCCATCATCTCCCGGCAGGGAGCTGGGGCTTCACCATCACCTGCTTCCAAAATAGTACCCATGGGAATTTGCGTCTGGGGCGGGACCAGGCTGCTCGCTAATTACTGTAGCTTGTAATCAGGGAGAGGCATCGCCAAGGTTTCTGCACCCAGAAAGCTCCAGCTAAGCTGTCCTGACATTTCGGTGCCAATTACTGAAATACCTGCACTAGAAATAGCTGTAATTGATAAGGCAGGTCAGGCAGTGTTAACAAAGCTGAAATCTGGACAAAAATGGAGATGAAAGTTTGTGAAAATGCAAACCGTTTTTCCTCTCGCTCTAACAGTTGGATACAACTATGTGGTATTTATGGCTGCTTTTTCAAATAGAGATGCTGAGGAAGGAATGGATCTCCACCCGGAGGCGTGTGCTCTGCAGAGAGGAACACACAGGAGCGCTCTGACTGGGCTTTTCCCTCCCCCCGGCATCTGGGCTGCCACGAAAGGCACTGCCGGGTCTCCTCTACGGGGCCGCGGTGGTTACTCTCCGTGTGCTCTTATCTGCTTGCCCCTCACTATGGTAATACCCAAAAACATTGGAAAGAGGTAGATAAAAAGACTCATTTGGAGAAACTTCATCTAAGCTGTACAGCAGAATTCCTGAAATATAGAGGAAACCTGTTACAGTTTTACACTTCTGCCTTGATTTCCCCTGAAGAAAGAGGACGGCTTTTGTCTAGGTTGGATGCCACCTTCAATGAGGACACCACCACCCCATCATGAATTGGGGGAGAATTTAGTTTTCTGTGTGACAGCCCATTGCCTTTACAGAAGGACAGACTGGCAGACAGACAACACTCGATCTCTGTTTGCTGTTAACGAGTACAAGCTATTTTCTTCCTCCATGGCCTGTCCGTGCCGGCAGTTTTGGCTCAGCCGTGCCCGTGGCAGCACGGCTGGCAGAGGGGAGGATGCTCACTCCGCAAACTTGCGGACACTGAACCCTTGGACAGCGAGGAGGGAAGGATTTTGGGTTAGGAGCAAGCTCTGTCTGCACCATCCCTGGTTTGCTACTTGTCTTATTTAAATCCTTTATTACGAGAGAATTGCCAGGAGGCACCAGAGCCCCTCTGAGCCCAGCCATTCCCCCACCAGCAACAGTTTCCTCTAACGGTTTGCAAATGGAGCCTCACAAACGCTGCAAGTCCCATTTACTCCAGCATCGGTGACATGTTTGGGTCAGTCCCGTCTTACGGTTGTTGTGGTTCACCCTAAAAGCCAAACGCAGAGGACACAGGTGAAGGCAAAGAGAGGGCAATGTGCTGCCCTTCCCCACCCCTCCCTCCCTGCCCAGCAAAAAGGGGGCGCATCCTGCCCACCCCGCAGCATTCGGCATGGAAGTGTGCATGTGGCGTGGGCGTTGCTGGGAGGGTTTTCGGGAATCCTGTAAGGGTTACGTTGTCAGTGCAGTGTTTAGCGCAGGTGGCTTGGAGCGGTGGCAGTTGGGTGGCTCATCAGTGGCCACAGGCTTGGCTTGGCAGCATCAGGGAGGAACCGTCTCTGTTTCGGCAGGACCCCGTGGAGAAGCAGGATGGAGCACCAGGCTGAGCCCGCTTTCTATGAGGCATCCGAGAGAGATGCCACTTTTTGCATCCCATGTGCCAGCACGGATCAGGCAGGACAGGACCAAGGCAGTGCCTGCGGCCACCCCGAGCCCACGAGGACAGGCCGGGTCCCATCCCCACCCACCGCACCCCGAGGCGCTTGGTGCGGGGGGAAACAGCCGGGGAGGCTTTTTTCCTCCCACAAACCAGCCGAGGAGCAGATGGAAGGGAAAATCCCTCCTCTCAATTCCTGCTAGACTAACATTTTACCTGCAAAATTGAGGTAGGAGGCTTTTAAATGAGTTGTAGGTGGATCCGGTTCTAGAAACAGTTCTGTTTTACAACAAGCCTTTGCTGTTCGAAGGAGGCGGGGGTAACAGCAAACAAGGAAACGGTTAACTGCAGCCTTGGGTTGTGCTTGCTTTCCCCGGGATGCTGAAACACAGGGAATCAGGGGTCACAGTCACAAATTCACCATTAAAGCAAATGCCTGTTTCATCTGTTTCGAGGGTGGGTTTTCTTTAAAGCTTTCATCCTGGCAGAGATGTTTGAGGAGCTAAAAATAGGCAGCAAAGTCACGTGAAAACCTCCGGATGTGAGAAATCACATAAAAGATACGAGCGTGAGTCCCTGTTTCCTTGGAAATAATAGTAGTAGTAATTCTTGAGTGCGAGGTAGTAATGGCGAGATCTGAAACCGGCTGGTTGCTCCCTGAGAGCCGCTGTGAGCAGCCAGGGCAGGGAACACCCGGGTGCCGAGAGAACAAAGTGCCCCCCTGCACGGCGCTCAGGGGCGAGGATCTGGCCCATCCCTGCTCCCGTGGGAGAAAAGCCCTCCCTTGCAGCGCTCCGGAGAACAAGCCGGTGCCAGAGATTTCCACATGTGCAGGATCCGACCCGGAGCCGCTGCGCGCAGGGGATGGGAGAGCTCAGGCAGAGGGGATGGCACAAAGCTCTCCAGACCTCCGGCGCCGGCTGGAGAAATTTTGGCTGAATGTTTCAGTTTGGGATGAGCCCAAACTCAGTCATTGCACCCCAAAACTCTGGGTCTGGATTGGAATTTGGATCTGGAGCTGGTGCTGATTTTGCTCCCCTGGGCTACACCTGGGTCTCGGACACCTCTGGGCAGATTTGAGCACCGGGAGCCAAGCCTGTGGCACGAGCCATCCCTGGTGGGAGTCAGTGAGCTAAATGGCAGCAGTAAAGGGCTCTCACCCATCCACACGGAAATTGCTTACATTTAAATTTTAACAACCCTACCCTGAGCACTTTGAGGCACTGAACGCACTTAACTCCATCCGATCTCCGGGGACCTGGGCGATGCTGAGCATCGTGGAAGCCAGCTTGAGCCACACACCACCTCTTATAAATCCTTTCTAAATGAGCATCCGCACTTAATTTATTTCAAAAAGACTTACTGCTTTGCCTGTATAGATTTTGTCCGGGAAGCAGGGGTGACAGCCAGTATTTAGATCCCAAAGTGGAATGCTCACTGGTTAGTAAAAGCCAGGATTGAGGTTTCATAACCTCTCCTGCCAAGTCGAAGCTTTGCAGTAAAAGACAGCGGTCCTCAGACTTCCCACTAAATCGGTTCCCAGTGCCAAGCACTTCATTGGGCATCGCCGTTAGTCACCTATAGACATAAGAGCAGATCTGGTTGAAATCCTTCCACTGTTGTAATTACAGAAGAGTCTACTGGCAGCAGGCTGCCAAATTTTTCAAATTTTTGAGCTGGAAATTTTGCTCCCCTGGGCTACAGCAAAATTTCCTCGCTCTTTTCCTCACTCCTCCTCTCTCGTCCCATTGCTGCCATCACAACCATCTTCACATTCCTTTTACCAGAAAACAAGGATGAAAGCAAGAGAAGCAGAGGAGGACCAGCCATTTGCACGCTAAGGGTTGCATGCAAGGTTCTGCGTGACTGTGTATCCATCATTTCCAAGTCTCAGCTGGAATGCACGAGGCCAGGCACCCTCACCTGCACACCAGGTTATTCCTTTGGCCGCTCAGCTGTGTCTGGGGCAGGCGGTCCCCAGCGCGCAGCAGGGCAGGCAGCCAGGGTGCTGCAGACCTCCCTCACCTAAATTTTATACTCAGGCTCATCATAAAGACCTCAAAATCTGCCACGAACATGGATTTTGCTGAAATGATCATCCTGCCTGCTGCCCCAGCAGCCCACCACGGCCCGTCCGTTGCTCCGTTTGCCAGATGCCTACATGAGGTTTTGTTCTGGATGGCCAGAAACCGAATTAGGCTGCATCCAAAGAGACAGCACAACGTTGCTAGGCAATTACGTCTGGCTGAGAGAAGCTGACAGTCACAGCGAGTTACTGATCTGTGCAGGATGCGGTGATAAGGTTATCTAATTCTGCATGTGTGACTTGGACGTGTTTGTGCCAAATATGAGTCCAGCCTCTCAGGGCACGAGGACTTCGGGTCAACTTTGAAACCGATGGGGCTCGGGAGCAGGGTGGGATGGCGATGCTGGCGGGGCCATCGAGCAGCACCCAACGAGGGGAAACAAATTATGGAACAACAGAAGCTCCAAAAATCAGATCCCACTGCTAAGTTAAAAAAAAAAATAAATTAACCTCCACCTTTGATGTAAGGTGAATTGCTTTTCTTGGCAGGGAAAATGGCTTTTCCGACCCCCAAGGCAGCATTACTTCAACAAAATCTTTGTTCTGCCCATAGCAGATACCGCCCGTGACCGGAGATGCCTTTCCCCATCCGGCCTTTCCCCATCCGGCCGGCCGTGCTCACCTGCCTGCAGCGCCGCAGGACCGTCCCTGTCCCCGGCACTGCCGGCAGGCACTGGGAGATGCTACAAGTTAATTAGCACTTAATCATTAGGGCTGGTGCCAGAGGCCTTTGCGGAGAACAGCAGGGAAATTCAAGCAGCTGCAGGAGTGGTCAGGGCTGAAGGGGAGAAGGCAGGAGGGGACCGAGCCTGGAGGATTCCAGCTGGGATTTAGGGGAGCACTCCTTTGAATTTGACCTTTTGCTAATAAAATGAGACTATCCGAAAAATTGAACTTCGAGGCTTTGGCAAACATGCTTTAGATCAGGCTGGCTGGGGACTACACAGAATTTCACCCTTGAACCCAGCTGGAAGCAGCCGCAGAAGCCAAGCAGAAGTAAGGAGCGGTGAAGGCAGGGAAATGGCTGAAGGACATTAACATGAACTCCTCGGCAAGCTGCCGTGTATCAAAGCCTTGGGCACATTCCCTCCTGCAGGCGTGCAAGCTGTGGCCCTGGTCTGAGTGGAAATGCTGGGGTTTTCAGCTCCCCGGGCGCTGGGGAGACGTTGGCTCAACGGGTCCCAAGGGGCTGGGCTGGGGAGGCGAGTGGCCCGCGGCGGCCACGGCACTGCGGGAAGCGGCCTCGGCTCCGACACCACGCACCGATGGCTGGGGCAAAGGCAGATAAACCCCCAATTCATCACGTCTCACTGTACAGGGCACATCCAGCTTCCCCAGAGACCCCAGCTGAGAGGGCAGGAAAATACATACACAGATATTTTCAAACACACGTATTTTTAAACAGCGCATCTCATTTCACGCTCTTTTTGGGTGGAGAAATTTTGACACTGGTGCCTTGGAGAGGATGCAAAGCGCTGCCTTAACACCATCTGAACAGCTAAAGACGTTCCTTCGCCAAGATAGCGTAAGAGCAAGCTCTCAAGCATCCCGCCAGTGAGGAAGCGTGCCCACGCGGCGCTCCGGCGTGCGGGGAGCTGCGCAGCACCTCGCTCCTTGCTCCAGACCCCGGGCTGAACGACAGAGGCTTCCAACTGCTGAGGAAGCAGGAATGTGCTGCTCGCTGCCTTGCAGGATCCTTGGCTTATAATAGCAATTGGCGCGGAGTCATCCTTATCAGCTAGCACATTAATCTTAATTAACAGATCGACAGCAACAGTTCCTCCCTGCAGCTCCCCTGAGCATTCGCAGCCTTCCCTGCGCCACCGCTCCAGCAGCAGCGCCGTTCCCGATGTGAGGAAAAATGCCAAATCCTGCACGAAATTGGAGCTGCTCCATCGGCTCCAGCCCTCCAACCGCTCCCCCAGGAGGGCCCGCTCTGCCCAGCCAAGAGCCCAGCAGCGTGTCCCCCCCTCCACAGCTGGGACCGGGACCAGGAGCATCCCCTCCATCCCAGAGCCCCTGGTGCCGGGTTTGGCTGCGATATAGCACCCACTGTCACTTAGCTGCCCCGTGTCCTTTATCCAGGGACAGGCCTGGAGAGGAAGGCTTTCCCTCCTGCATGTTTCTCAAAAGACGGATTATTTATATATTGGAAAAAAAAAAACAATAAAAAAAAAGCAAACCCAAACCAGATTATCTGTGAAAACGTGGTAAATTTGCTCTAAATCAAGCCCAAAGAGCAAAGCCCCTCTCACCTTCTGCTCCCTGATGCTGTCAGGGCTGGAAGATCGGTGGTGACTGTCCCAGGATCAATTCACATCCCAGTGCCTGAGGTTGATCTGCTCTTCATGCTGAAAGCTCCAGCCAGCAGGGACCCAGGCTTGCACGGGACCACAGGTCCCACATCCCTGCCACCGGCTGGGGCCGGGGGACACACGTGGAGTCCTGGCCTGGGGCCACGGGGCAATACAGCTCCGAGCAAGCCTGCGTCTGAACGGGCGAAGAGTCTAACTGGGGGCATGTGAGTAAAGAGAGGCAATGACAGGGCTGAGGCTCCATTGCAGGTGAGGAAGGCAGCAACCCCTGGCTGCTGCAGCGCGAATTTAGGGCAGAGCCATTCCTGCCAGGTAATTAAAGGGCACGGGGATGGCATCCGTCACAGCTCGTCCGAGGACGGCCAAGGTCTGACGCAAAGCCAGGACAGCGCAGACCTGGCAGAGCTCAGAGGATGGCATGTTCCTAGGGGGGTAAAAAAACCCAACCAACCAAACCAACAAAAAAACCCCCCAACAGTTCCTGGGGGGAATGCCTGGAGTGGACCCACGCAGAGCACAGCTGAAGGAAGTGGTAAAGCAGCACATTTCCCAGGAAAAATTATTCCCATTGGACAAAGTCTGGGCCCCAGCTGCCTGGTCAGGCAGAGGTGGATGCTGGCACACACGGCACCAGCAATGATCTCAGAGGACCAAACCCATGACTGTAGCGATGGGCAGACTGGAGTCTTTTAAGTAAACACTGTTGATTTCCAAATGAAGGCATTCCCGGGATGACACGTGGCCCCTCTGCATCCCTCTCACCCTGCTCCCTTGGGATGTCACCGCATTAAACCCTTGCGTGGCAGCAGCCGGGAGTAGGGATGCACTCCTTACCGAGGGCACCTGGAGAGGGGACTCGTTTTGCCTCCTTGCTTCCTGGCACAGGGCTGGAGCCAAACCTGGGATGTCAGAAGGGTGTCCCACGGAACCGGCCGGGTCTGCTGGCGTCACCAGGGGGTTAGGCAGGGCCACGGGGAGAGGCAGAGGAGACAGTTTCCTTGGAGGGTAACTCAGACCTTGCCGTATTGCTTTCAACTCCTCATTATTCCCCTTTTCCTCTTGGCAGCCCAAGGCAGGGCTGGGAAAGCAGAGCCAGAAAGCACTGGAAGAGTCGCTTTATGGCACGTTACTGCGGCTCAACACTCAAAACGCAGCCAGAAGGTACAACCCGCGGGTGAACGCTCCAGACTTGCAAGGGGGTCCCTGCGGGTTAGGAGAGGATGAGTCGGGGGGGTTAAATTGGAGGTTTAGACCCAAGATTCAGTTACAGCATCTTAACGAGTTGGCACAAACAAGCGGAGGCACCGAGCACCCTCTGCCCAGCGCAAGCCAGCAGCGATGTGCTCCTGCATCCCGGCACTGGGCTGGGAGCGCGCCTGGGCAGCCTTGGGGAAGGCTTTTACGTCATGTTGCGCTAATTGGTTTACTAAATAAATATGCATTATTTAATTGTCTTAAATAAGACAATTTTGCAACTGAATAAGAATTTCATTTTCTCAAAGCCATGAAGTCACAATGCAGTTTAAGGTCCAAATATTTAAAAAATACGAACCTGCGGTTCAAATTCTCTGTTTTCGTGGATGCTACCAGAAAAGCAGCCTGGTTTTCAGAAGTTCCTTTCAGGGGATGCTCAGTATTTGCAGAAGTTTGACCGACACTGGGCAGAGGGGTTCGCTCCAGGCACTACTTCTGAAAGCACTGACCTAAGTGTTTTTCCAACATGAGGCGGAGGGGGGGGAACCTATCTCAGCTGAAATACCAAAGCTCTAAAAATTAGTTGCCGTTCATGTGAGGTAGCTCTTGTTATTAAAAACACCATAAAAGTTTTACTGTGCTGACTTAGGGTGCACGTAAAGAACCTAGCTTGTCTTGACAGACCATAAAGGAACTTTTATGACCTATTGGGTCAATGATTTGCAAAGAAGGATTTACGCCGCCATCGAGGGCTGGGATGCATGGCTGGAGGAGGAACACGACAAAATGGTGTGCAGGCCTGAGAGAGGGACCTGCTGCGGTCTGGCTGGGTAAACAACGCGTATATCCAGCAGGACCAGGTGTATCAGCATACCTGCTTGCTCTATAGATTGTGTTAACTCTGAAGGACACAGGATTAAGTGCTGAGTACACGTAACTGATTGATCTTTATTATTTTGAGGTCTGTCGTGGAGCTTTAGAAAAAAACAACCTCACTGGTGCATCGATGAGTTCTCCCCCAAGGCTTTGGAAACCCAGGGCGAATCCCCAGTGTTGCAATTGTTTTACCTCTGGTGCAAGATGTGGGGAAAACACCAGCTTCATGGGTCCAAGGTTCAGTCTCAACACGCTCCTGGAGTAACTCAGGGAAGATGAGGTCCTGACTCAGTGAAATAATATCAGTCCTGGAATGATGCTGCCAGGTCTGTTCAGGACAGACGGAGCGGTGCAAAGGAAAGCCCCGCCACGCCAGCAGCCTCGGATCAGCGTCAGGGCGCCTTTACCTTTATACAGCACCAGCGTCCCCGGACACGACTGTGCACACGGGCAGAGCATCGCAGCTGCAAGCAAAGAGCCAGTGGAATCCAAACACGCCGTGCACCTCCAGTCCTAGGGACTGGCGCGACTGACAGAAGCTGCCCTGGAAAAGGGACCAAACCCCCAGTGCCACCCTCCCGGGGCAGCACAGCCGCTGCTGTCCCCAGCTAGCACAGCTCCTGTCACCTCGCTCCCCTCTGTGACTGTGGGCTAACCCCCAGCCCAGGCTCGGCTGCCCAAATCCATTGCCAGTGTTGGAGCCATCCCCGGGGCTGGGCAGCAACTGGGACGGTAACCCGGAGCTCCCGACCCCCTCCCTGCCCTGGGCTGTCCCGCAGGGAGGGGACGCTCGGCTGGTGCCAGCCCAGGAGGGAGCAGGACGATGCTCAGCAGACACTGACCCCGGGGAGCTGCACTCCAGAGCCCGGCGCCTGCGGAGAGAAGTGGCAGCCTGGAAAGATCAAACGCTTAAACGTTGCTTCCCAAGCGCTGGCGTGGGCTGAAAGGAAGAGTAGTCAAGTCTTTTAAGTGCTGGAGGGCTCTTCCACCCCAGTGATGTTGCCTGGGGTGATGTCCGGAGGGTCTCCAAGGGATGAGGAGCTCCTTCAGCCTCGTCCCACATGGGTGTCCACAGTGCCGTGGGGGTGCTCGTGCAGGTCAAACACACAAAGCTGACCGGGACCCTTCAGGAAGCAGCACCCACTCTTCCTCCTCCAGCTCCCGGCCCCGTCGGCATCACGGGCTCCGAGGTGGCTGCACCCTGCAGACTGCCTTCCCCAAAGCCCTTTTCCTTCAGCCCTCGACATCCACATGGATTGCACCAGATTTGCTGCACACGTGGCAACCAAATGAAATGGTTTCTTTGGCAACAATAATGAAAGCTTGAGAAGAAAAAAAATTTTTGCTTTCTGTCTCATGCGACTTCGGCAGCCCAGGTAACGCAGGCCGGGAAGCAGAGAAACTGCAAGCATCTGCCTTGAATTACTGCCTCTGATAGGAATCAGACATGCACTCCAGCATGTCTGCTGCGCCTTTATTTATTTATTCGGGGGCTGATTGATTTAAAGACTCCCTATTGCCCGAGCAGCAGCATGGCACAATAATTCACTTGATCTCTGATTTATATTTCATGTTCAAATGAAGCAGGAGGCTTCTGCCCAGCACAAGACGAAGCCGTATATGCCAAAACCGGCTCCGGAGAACCTGGCCGTGTACAGAAGTAAAAGCTGAGGCTGCAGAAGGGAAGAAGCACAAGACAAAAACCCTGTTAAAAGCATCCAAACCTGCATGGCCAGGTTCACAGACAGGGATTCACGGATCCCGGTCCCTATTTGACTTTATGCCAACTCCCCCAGCAGCTCTGGCTGCGGCGGGTGAGGTAATTGCACCTAATTAAGTCCCTCATTGCTTCTGCCTCCCATACGGGGAGAGCATCAAAGCGCTCCCCACTGCTGGCAAAGGCGAGCGGTGCCCTAGGAAGGGTGAGACAAGTCTCCTGGGCTGGGGACACCCCGTCAACCAGAGACACCCCCAAGTTCCCCCTGCCAGCATCACCCCTGCGGACCCTCAGAGATGTCCCTGGGTACCTGTGGCTCCGAGCAGGGGCAGGAGCCTGGGAAGCCCATGGGAGAAAAGGGCGGCAGTGACTCCCTGTGTCCCATCACCCACAGGCTGCCAGGGCCCGCAGGCACCTCCAGGCGCTGTGCTGCCCCGCTGCTGGTGGCAAAAGCAGATATCAGCTCTATTTCAAACGGTTCTCCCTCCTCTTTATAGAAATTGTTATACGGAGCAGAGTTAAGATCTGTCGTTCTCTGCTCTGCTTCCCACTTGGAAATACCCTCTAGAATTTGAGGAGGATAAAAATAGCAGCATTCAAGGGGAATAGGAGCAAGCTCTTCAGAAGGTACCGTCATCACACAGAGCCGGAGCCCCAGCCCCTCGCTGCCCTGAATAGCGCTGCCAGTTGATCTCCTTCAAAGTATTGTTGAATGAGGTCTTAGCCTCGTAATTTAAGGGGATGAAGTCCTTCCTAAAGTTGTGAAGATTTGGGCTTTCCAGATCTGTTATTTTATATTAACTTCTCCTGAACAGCCTAATTAGATGAGAGGGCAAGGGCTGTTCCCTCCTTCCCCCGTTATCCAGGGCCATTTCTCCCCCCCATAAGAGATTTTATTTGTGCTGCACAAAAGATTTATCAACTGCCTTTATAGCCCTCCCTGCACTAAATCACACTCCTAATGGATAGCCTGAGGTAAGAGCACCACTGTTTATTTTATTATTTTTTTTTAATCCGTTGAATAGCAGCGCACACAGAGCTGCCAGGCGGAGCTCTGCCTCCCCCCTCCCCGGGCAGCAGAGTTTTAAGACTCCCCAGCGGCATTACTGTGGCCAAAAATCACAAGATGCGGCTTGTGAAAGCCTCGGCAGGAGCATCTCAAGGTCCAAACACTTGTGAGAAGCTGGGGACGGCCGGAGTGGGGAGGTGAGGCTGCCTCCCCTGCTCTGGGGGGGGAATTCACAGCGGTGCCACCCGCTCCAGGCTCCCAAGTCTCTGCCCCCACAGGGACAGACGACCTCCATCTCCACCAGTGACTTGGAAACCATCCAAATGCCAAAGTTCAGTTAAAAAGTCCCCACTGTTTACCCCACTCCAGATGCAAAGAGTATTGCTGTTAGTGCCAGATAAAGGTGAGGGGGGAAAAAAAAACCTCAAACAACCTCACTTGAATCCAGGGATATCTGAGATCCACTCCACTATCCCAGCTTTCAGGAATGCCAACACCATTTTTTGACAAACCCAACTTGAAGGAGAACCCATTAAACACTAGAAGAGTCATTAATTCACTATGAATAAGCTGTTAATCTGCTGTTGGGAAAACATTCCCCATTGTCCAGCAGGATGAGGCACAGACCCCCTTCTCACACCGAGATACAACTCCTAACCTTGTGTAAAATACAACCGCCGGGACACCAGGAGGAATAACACGAGGGGCTCTTTACAGGCTCCTCCTTGAGACTAGGGCTGACGGTGGTCTCGCTTCTCCTGTTTCCAGCCAGGAGACCAATGGTCTAAGGGCTGCATGTCCTGCTCCTTCCAGCTCCTGCTCCTCAGCCGCCGTCCGGGTTTGGAATGGAAAGGGACCTCTCACTTGCAATCCTTCTTTAGGTGAAAAGCGTTTCTGCGGTGGCTGCAGTCGGCTGGCGGACAGGCGGAGCGCGGCGAGCCCACTACGCCCAGCCCAGGGGAATGGCCATCTCCGCAAGAGCGCATACGGGCTCGGCACTGCTCCCATCTCCCTCCCGACCCCCTGCTCCGCACAGGACACATCGGGCACCGCAGCCTGCTCATCCCCCAGGTGCTCCACGGGCAGGGGGATCCCGGAGCCACCTCCCGGTTGCTCTAACTCATCCCCTTTAACTCAGTCTTTCTGGCATGTAAATCTGTGGGATTTATAACTTTGCACGGAAGGAAAACGATAATTGGGATGCCTAATAGGATTTGCAAGAGGACAGATGGGCCCAGAAGGGCCCAAAAGCATAGCTGGTCCTGCTCGGTGTGACAAACTGATGTAGAAAACAAGCGTAAAGGTTGGCAAATCCATTGGCGAGGGGTGGCCAGCGGGGCTCTGTCCCCAAGCCTGCTCCGCCATTGCGGGAGCAACGGAGCTGCTGAATTTAGGCTCCTCTCCTGCCCTGCCCCAGAGGCCTGGGGGGCGCAGACCCTCCCCGAGCCGGCCAAGGTGGGGGCAGCCACCACAGGCAGCAGCCGGGGCCAGGTCAGAGCCGCCAGCCCGCACGCAATTCCCAAAGCCCGGCAGCCTTGCCGCACTCCCACCGGCCCCCAGCCGCCCTTCCCCTCCCGCTGTCATCGCCATTCGGGAGCGTTTGCAGCCAGGGGAGGTTCCCGTCACTCATTTTTCCCCCGTGCCATTGTACCGCAGCGACTCCCAGTTAGATCCCTGTTGGAGGCTGTCACACACCCATCACACCCCACAGCGCGGCAATGATCCATCTGCCCGGGAATCACCATATTCCTTTTCCAGGGAGAGTTTCTGCAACTCCAGACCACATTTCCCTTCCTTAGTTTCGCACCAACAAAACTTGGGTTGAATAAGGAGAACAATAGGAGCAGCTAAATGCATTTCCATCCCCTCTGCCTCCTGGCAGCAACCACAAATCCCAGGATTGTGGTGATGCTGCCAGGCTTTTCGTGGGTTCTCTGCTATCAGGTCTGGTAATGTCTGGATGCAGCCCTGGCCCTCAGCCAAAGCCTCAACCTCTCACAAAGGCCGTGCAGAGGGACTTGGAGAGGCTTTTCCTTGCTAGGAATGAAGAATGGGAATGTTATGCATGAGAGAAATGTTGAAAGACATAAGTCGCTTGCTCCTGGGCAGACACATGCTCCGGGTGTCCCCAGCTGTGGCGCAGATTCTCCATCCAGGCTCTGCGAGCCTCTTCCAGCAGCTCAAGGCTGATGGACATCTCTATCTGGGAAAAACTCTGGATGTATAAATAAGTTGACCCTCCCAGAGAGCAGCATCAGCCTCGAGCCCTAACCAGGTTCCTCCTGCCGCTCCATAGTTTTGTCTTTCTTGGATCAGAAAGAAATGAGTTCAGTGGAAAACTATGGCTTTCTTGCCCTTTCTTCACCTTATTTTTATAAACCCCACTGGGAAGTAAGGCACATGGACAGAGAGCGCCAGCCTACTTACTGCTGAGCCAATTTGCAGAGTGAGACGGTAATTAACCACCCGGAAGGGGCGGGAGGGACCGCTGGCCCTATCTCTACTGGGCTTGTGCTGGCGATGCCTCCAGAGCCAACAAGAGAGAAACCCCCCATTAGAGTCAACTTTTGACAAGTCACACTTTTAAACTTCACCATGGCTTCAGCCTATCACTTAGAGTATCTCTGCAACCTATGTAAAACCTAACATAGATGTATTTAGGATTATATATTATAGATTATATGTATTACATAGGTATTCATTTCTGGGTGAAGGCAGAATTAAAATCTTGGTGACTCTCCTGCTTCTCTACACTACTCTGAGCTTTAATCCCTCCACAAACACACACACAAAGATGGAAAACTCCTCCTGCCAACTCCGCGCCAAACCTCCCAGGCAACATGAATCCCACAGCCCCGACAGCACAGCCTGAGGAATAACAAAACTCAGCTTCAGTCATTCCTGCTCGTCTTACCTGGGCCGCCACGTGCTGTCTCTGCAGCACGCCAGCTTCCTCCTGCTCAGAGGCATATTTTGTACCCAAATCCAGCTTCCCAGCTTGTTTTTTCCAATACTTGAGAGCAATTTAGAGCAGCTTAAACCCAACTGGTCTCCTCCCTCCAACTCCCGCCAGCTCCAGTAGCTGCGGCCAATTAATACTTCCTCAAAGCTTTTGATGTGCCGTTACCAAGTGTGTATTACACTGGGAATTTCACAGTATTTAAGTGAACGCTATCGGCCTTACAGGCTCTGGACGCCTCTGCCTCACCTGCCAGGAGGAGGGAGGGCGGATTGCCGGAGCCGAGGCGGCAGAGACCACAACGGGGGTTCTCGCTCCGGAGCTCCCTGGGAGTTACTGGGCAGTTTTACGTCCTTCTGAGAACGGAATGAGCACGCTGGAACAGCGTACGGTGGAATAGTTTTGACAGCTCCTAACGCTGAAAAAAAGTTGGAAAAAATTAGAAGTGTTAGAAAGTCATGAAATCTTTGGGATGCTGGAAATAATAAATAGTCACGGTGGTGGAGAGCAATTTCTCTCTTTTTTTTTTTT
>VXBO01007135.1:2480990-2530576 GCA_013400135.1 Rhinoptilus africanus
TTTGGTATGGAGACATAAAGGAGAACAAAGGAGTATTTATTACTTGATTCCTCATCTAGGAAGCATAACTGGCTCGTGCCCCCCGCGTTCCCTGGGCAGCCAGGGCTGCCAGACCATCCCCTGCTCTGCGAGGAGCAGCCCCGCTCTGAGGAGGAAGAGGGGACTCCAGGCAAGTCCTGGGAGATGTGCCGTGCTGCAAGGCCCGGCTGCAGGAACGCGCTGCTTTCTAGCTTCAGTACTAACACTAGGTGAAGACCAGAGTGAGGCAGAGAGTGCTCTTCACCATCCCAAGCTTCCACGCTATGCCATAGAGGAGTTTCCCAAGTGGGATAACTGCAAACTGGTGTAGTTTGAAATGCGGAATTTCCAGAACTTCCTTTTGATGCTGTTGCTGATTTCTGTTACTGCTGGTTTCTGCATGCAGCTCCTGCTTTGCAGAGATACCTCAATCAGCGACAAGAAAGCACTGTAGCCATTCCTGATGTCTTCCTATTCGACGGGATCAGCGCCAGCCTCAGCCCTGCCGGGAAAAGGGCTCCGCACAAATACCAAGCAATTGGCCATCGAAAGGTGGAAAACAGCAAACAAGCCTCGCCGCGCCTTCCAACAGCAGGAGCAGAAAGACGAGCAAGACTTACAAACGTAAATATCCCAGGAAGAAACAACCGCGAGAAAGGCAGGGGGAGAGACCTGACATTCCCCTGTCCTTACTACAACTAGAAAAGCCACGAAGGAATCCGGGTGCTGCAAAGGGCGGCCGTTCTCCCTCTTCCTCCCAGATCCTGCTGGGTTTCCACAAGCGATCAGGACACGCTGGCTCCGCTGTGGCTCCCAGTCTGCCCTTTGGAAGGCTTTGGGCTGGGCTCCAGCGTCTGCCCAGCCACCGCATCCCCCCCACGAAACCCAGCCTGACACCCAGCACGGCGGGGGCGCAAGAAAATGGCAAAGGCATTAAATACAGTCTCTACCATGCTTGTGTGCTTCATTTCTGGTTTTGAGGGGGGCAAAGGGAAAACAGCAGAGGGAAAAAGAAGAAAAAAAGGTTTGCAAAACAAGGATTCATGTGGGAAAACCTAAAAACTAGTTCAGGGGGTTTGTTTGGGTTTGGGTTTTTTTTTTTTTAGCTTTTCAGTTTGTGAAGTTTCAGAGCTCAGCTCCCTTTACAACATCACGGACTCAGCTTTACCTTTAGCCACCCCACTCACGGGGGGGCTGCGGCAGCCCACCCAGCCTGCTGCCAGGAGAGACGCTTGTCTGAAGCCGAACATTTACACCCCGGAGGAGCCCACACAGTGCATCATTTCGTACCCTTCTCCTGCCGTAAGTGGCAGCCAGTTTTCCAGCAGGGTTTTTATTAGGGTTGGGTTTTTTTAGTCATGCAAAGAAGGAAAGATGCAATCGCAAATGCCATTTCTTATCGATGTCACCTCCTCGGCAAGACGGGAAGGAGTTTGCCCGCAGCTGGGATCCAAACACAAGGCCTGTCCCGGGGCGCTTTGCTGACTCAGGAGGGCAGCGGCATTCCCATGGGATACAGCCGGACCAGCACAGCCGTTAGGCACATCCCCTGTGTCTTTCACAGACAGCTTTCTGCTTTGGCCCCTGGAAACTCCCGTTGCGACTTAAACGCGAGAAGGTGCTGCCGCACAGACGCAGCGGGTGGCGGGGGGCACAGCCCTACCGGGGGGTCCTAAAGCTCCTGCCAATCATCCCCAAACTGCTGCGTAAAGGAGGTATGTTCAGCTGTAAATAAAAATTGTTTTTTAAAACGAGCTGACGCACGAGCCCTGCGAAGGGGGGGCTTTTTTCCTCTCTCCCCCAGGCACAGGAGGAGGTGCTGACTATCAGAACCGAATCCTACAATCACAGAACGGCCTGGGTTGGGAGGGACCTTCCAGATCACGGAGTCCAACCACCCACCTGACTCTGACAAACCCAGCACTACCCCGTGTCCCTCAGCACCGCGTCTGCCCGGCTTTTAAATACCTCCAGGGATGGCGATCCCACCACTGCCCTGGGCAGCCTGTTCCAATGTTTGATCACTCTTTCGGTGAAGAATTTTTTCCTATTATCAATCCTAAACCTCCCCTGGTGCAACTTGAGGCCGTTTCCTCTTGTCCTGTCGCCTGTTACTTAGGAGAAGAGAAACAGAACACCTTAGAACACCTTCAAGTCTTAAAACAACCGAGTTTAGCCCAGAAAGTTTACAAAACCCTAAGGAGCCATGAACTGGAGCTCCCCATCCCCACCAGCTCCTTCTGTACCCTCCACAGGCAACAAAGACAAACCTGTCAACACAAAACCCGCGTCCAGAACACACCTTGGGGCATCCTTGGCGATGATGCTTGGAGAAGCCTTCACCCTCTTCCCCCCGCAGTGGGGCCGATTCCACAGCTCTGGCATGTGGCTCTTGGCTCAGGTGGCTCCAAAGCAAGGGTATTCCAGGAGCCCGGTCAGCTGAAATCCCGGTGAAGTGGTGAGAGGGCAGGCTCGGCAGGTACCACCATTGCCATGGGAACGGTTTGCGGGCTCTTCAAGCCTCCCCGGGTGACAAGCAGGTGGATGCTGGTGAAGATGAAGCCCATCTATCTCCTCCTCCGGCTGGTCACGGATCGCGCACTGGCACCGCAGGCTCTTCCAGGCAAGGGCCGTTTCTCTCCTCGCTCCTCCCGCTTGCCAAGACAGTGCTTTTCAGGTCTGTAGAACAACCACTACCTTTCCTGTTTCTTCTTATTCTTGGCACAAAGGATTTTGAATCGTTTCCAACTGAGGTTAAAAGCATTTAAGAGTCTGTTTGCACAGTGTTTTTTTTAAGCCGACCTCTGGTTGTAACACACGCTTCCCCCCCAGCGTACACAAGGATATCCAAACGGCTTTTAGTTTAGAAACTGTCCTCCTACTTCTGAGAAAAAGCTCTAGCGTAAGATTTATTATTTTTTTTCCCTTTGCACTGTACCTATTGCTTGGTTTTCAAATTTCAGCTTCGCATTTGAACAGTTGCATCCCAGGAGTCCTGCCTCAGGTGGGGGGAAAGGGGAACTAGAAAGAGCAGAGTAACTCACATCACCTTGCTCCTTAGGCAGAGGACCAAAACACTGCTTGCAAAATACCAGCATTTTTACGCTACAAAAATACAATTAGGCTCTCAATTAAATTTTATTAATTTTACTCGTGGGAGTTCGTTAGCGCAAGGCAGCCGGAGGAACTCCCAAGGGCGCTCAATAAAATCCTCTGCACTGAGCCTCGCCGTTTCTGCAGCGACAGAAAGGGGGGAAAAGGATTATTTGCTAGTACCAGAACCCAAATTCTGCAGACACATCCACCGCAAGCTTCCCGTAGGCTGTCAGTCCCAGGACAAACCGGATTAACTCGCTCGACTGAAGTTTTCTGTGCGCCCAAGCCTGTGTTTGCAGAAGCGGGCTGCTCAAGCTTGCGGACAAGACGTACAGACGGACAAACTGCTTCCAGCACAAGGCTCTCCGCTTTTTCTGAACGCTGGCATCTCCCAAAAAAGAGAGCTTCCAGATTTAATTAAATTTTACTATTTTATTTGTGAAAAAACTACAAGCAGAATTCATAAATAGACATTTCTATTTAAAGCAGGAAAATGATAAAGTGGCTTCTAATAACAGTCGTGCACATGCCAGTAACAGGAATATATTAACATCTTTTATTTGCTAGACAAAGAGCAGTGTCCAATATAAATTTCCCGAAAACATTTAAGACCTGTGAATTTCTGACCAGTTCACAAAACCACCATTGACACTTTAGCATGAAGATTAAAACAAACCTAACAGGACTGTCAGCTCTAAAGACTTTACAGAGCGGAAAAACTTTCAAAAGCGTTATACAAGCTGTCTTTCTGGGCAAATGAAAAATATAGCTCGTATAATACATTAACATAAAAATCCACAAGATAAGATTATGTTTTGACATACTTAAACAAGCATTCTATATTTGTCTCCAACAAACAAAGCTAAGGAAATAATGTAACCATCTTTACACAGTAAATTAAGGTTACAAGTCATACACAAGAACAGAACTGCTTGCGCATTAAAAACTGTTCAGCTCCATTGTCATACTCTAAATGTTGGCTCTTAAAACCATTCGGTTACATACAAGCAAAGGTTATTATATAGTCAGCAATTAATAAATTTTCAATAATTTAAGTTTATGGTAGAGCTTAAAAAAGTAGACTGAGAATGATCTTGGTAAGGCAGGTGAAAAACATCTCAGTGGAAATAAACTCACGGAAGCTGCTGCCAATTTTTCGATCTGTCCAATTTGAAACAAGCAAAGTGTTCCAATTAAAATAAATAGCCTGGTGGTGTAAAACGCTGCCATTTTTCCTTTGCAGAACTACATCAAACTGAGCAAGTCAGGCAAACTGTGTTGGTGTCTGTGTGTGTGTGTGTAAGAGTTGAAACTTCGCAAACGTAACACTGTGCTTTACTTACCTGCTTTCTGTGCCACTGAACACCGCGAATCTGGTCCTTCCCCTACAACTAGTGTTTCGGTTGGTTTTTCTCTTAAAACAACGCTCCCCACCAACAGCGGGATGAGCCACGGACGCAGCGTGGAGGGAATCCCCCCCCCCGGGGACGCGTGCCGCGGGGATGCTAACTGCAGAAATTAAGTGTAAAAGCCAACGCTACCCTTCAAATCCACAACACAAGCAGCTACGGACGGGGCCGGGGAGGCTCGATGCTTAGCTAGCAATTTCTACTGATTGCAGAATTACAGGTCACTTGTGCCGCGGGGATGCTAACTGCAGAAATTAAGTGTAAAAGCCAACGCTACCCTTCAAATCCACAACACAAGCAGCTACGGACGGGGCCGGGGAGGCTCGATGCTTAGCTAGCAATTTCTACTGATTGCAGAATTACAGGTCACTTGTTCCAAAGAAATTTTCCCACTTATTTATAGCAAGCTCCTTTATTGAGGAGGCACGCCCAAAGAGACAGATGTTACCGACATTACCAGTAGCCACGAGTAGCTGGTTACGGCGTTAAAGCTTTTTCAACTGATCTACAGGTCCATTTTCACTTGAAAAAAGAAGCAATTTCCTGGTACACACAATGCTTTTTTTTATGTCTTTTTTTCTTTTTTTGCACAAATTCCCAGATTCAACGAAGAAGGCGAGCGCGCGGTTTGACTTGAAGCACCAGAATTAGCCCCGCTGAAGCCAGGGGGACTCGCTGCTCGCTCACACTCTTCGCTGGATCCCGGCCAAGATGCACGCAAGCCTAATTGATAATGGATCATTTATAAAGCAGTGCAAAATATACAAGTTCAGGGGCATCTTCAAAAAATCTCTCTTAAAAAATTATTCCAATACATTTCAGTAAAATAAATAAATATGGCTGACCAGTTTACCCTCCCTGAGACCCTTAAAGGAATAGTAAAAACTGGAAAAGGAATGTCTTTGCAATATCCCACTAATGTTAAAATGTGGATTGAGAAATTCATAGTATTTAAAACTATGTATAATAAATTGTCTTGATGCTCATAGGAAGCATCTGGTTTCCTTTGGTTCTTTAATAAATATTTTAAAAATGCTTAAAAAGGTAAAGACAGCCTATACTGTGAATATAAGCAGAATTAAGTCGGGGTGCCCACGTTAACGTATTGGGAATAAAACCACTGCTGCGAAGGCACTGGCACTGCGCACACCTTCGCGCAGGGGCTGCAGCGGATCCCTTACTCACACATTTCTGTCGCCAGTGCGAAAGGAACCTACGTCTGCTACTCAAAACCAGACAGATTTTAAAAGAAATCTGAAAGCAAGTTGCCTCCGCAGAGAGAAATTACTCTTGCTAAGCAAATAATTCAGAATATAACAAGCTGGCACAAAGTTGTCAAAATGTGGCCCCTCTTTCATCACACCCAAAAGTTATGCATTTGATGTCAAATGAAGCCACAGCCTCTGCACCCGAAATTACTGCAAAGCACCCTGGGGCCACTAAATAAAGATGAAATGCCAAAGAGGTTTGGGGTTTTTGCTCTTTTCAAGAAGTTTGTTTTACCTCTTCAGCCTAGTGTTTTAGCAGGATAATGCATGGAAGGTAAACTGTAAAGCAACATTAACAGGCCAGGAAAAGAAATTACAGTCTGAATAGCTTTAGAGCAAGAATGAAGGAGACGCTGGTCGTGAGCATGAGCCACGCGTGTCGCTCGCTTGCCAGCATGAAAGCTTTGTCCTCCTTGTGCCCCCACAGCAGGAGACCCAGAGCGTCCAAACACTGACAAGCCCAACGCCATCACTGGACGAGATGCTGTTCAGAAACCATGCCCAGAATACGGATGGACTTCAAGGAGAAGGGCCCCCCCAACAGCACGGACAGGGCAGGCGGACAGGGGCCGGGACGAGCACCATTCTGCTCCCTCAACCCGCGATCGCTCCCAGCCAAAGCAAAGCGCTCCAGTTCTAAAGTTACCTCAATCACCAATGCAGGTGGGCAAAACTCATTAAATCTAAGACGACCAAAGGTCTGGGGGATTGGCTATGCACGACACAGCAATGCTCATGTCGCCAAAATACATGAACCCGTCCGTGGCATGCTGACACCAGCCTGGTCACGAACACTTACGCTCCAGCTGGGCAGGAACCTGCAAATCAATCTGGGCTACCCTAGTGGAAACACAAGCTAGCTGGAGCAATCTCTTCTCATTTCAGATCCCAAGCTATAGAAAAAAAATCAAAACCGCGTCTCCCCGGTACATTTTAGCCATTGCTTAGGGAAGAAACGGGGAAGGAAGAATAGAGAGAACGGGTCCCATCCGGGTTCAAACCCTCAGGAACACTTTTCACCTAAGACCAGTTCCATTTCAGTTTCAGTACTTTCACAGAAGGGGACTGTCCCAGATCTTGAACTGTTCAATTATTATTTTTTTTTTTTTCACTTCACAGTGTTTCAAGCACCAGCGTTTCCATGTATTGGTTTCAAATAACCCTTTATATATATTTATTTTTATATATATTTATATATAATTTATATCAAAACTGATAGTACACAGTATAACTGGAAGAAGAACTGAACTTAAAAAGGATATGTTGAAAGAGGATGGAGTTTGTGAATGCAATAAATAAAGCCCCCTTCCCTCCCCACCCGCTCCCTACCCCAAAACAAAAAGTTGTAATGTTCATGGAAAATTGTGCACAGCAGATATTATAAAAAAGTAGATTCAGGAGCACATCCAATTATAAATGATTGTTAGGAAAATCATATAAAACAATGGAATACATAAAAGTGTCAAGAGTAATCGTTAGGGTGAGAAATTCCTTGGTGGCCAGATGCCCACGGCAAGCAGAAATTATCCTGGCTGCATCAGTAAGAGGTCGATGTCCGAGACAAGTGTGTTCAAGCACAGAAGAGGCTCTCCAGGATTTGAACAGCATGGGCAGGTGGAGTGTTTGAATTTCATACCCTGATTCATAGTTTCCACAACTCCATGTGCAATTTTCAGAAAGATTCATCGTTGACTGCCGACATGTCCCCCTTTGGCGTGGAGGAACGGGACGAGCCCTTGTCTGTGCTCTCAGAGCCCGAGCTGCTCTGATTCTGCTGTTCTGATCCCGCACTGGAGGTCACTGTAGAAGACGACGTGGAAGAGGAGCGAGTCTTTTCCTTAAAGTCTGTGATAATTACTGTGACATTTCCCACTGTGACTGCCAGCTGCTGCGCGGTACTTCTGTCCACATTTTTCAGTCTGGGTCTAAAATAAATGAGAAAACATTTATAAAAAGGATAAAAATAAACGAGAAAGGAAAAGTTTATTAGAAAAAGCATTCAACAAACTCAGCGTGGCTTGTCCTGCGCTCATGCCTGCACAGATGGCAACACCTGGGAGGAGAACCTGGGCACCGGTAAGCGCTGCACAGCAGAGGAGGAAGGTCTGACCTTCTGCTCCCCACGACAGCCTGGGCTGCGAGGAGACCTGCCTCGCCGAGCTCTGCAAGGCTGCTCTGCTGTGGACTTATCCCTAATCCAACTCCGCCAGAAAGGAGGACACAACAGCAGAGCCAAGCGGACAGGAGCCAGACAGACGGAAGGATCTCCTCCCCAAGGGGCAGATGAAAGAGTTTTCTTATCTAAATTCACCATCTCATCATGTGCCCTGATGTTATGAGACAAGGCTGTGACTCTGCAATACAAAACCACATGAAAGCGTTTGACCACGGCTCTTTCATTCCCGTATTGGAACTCTGCAGCTGCAAACAACACAGGCACTGGGACAACTTGGCTTCTCTTTCAACTGCTTTGAGCTTATACAAATCAGATGCTTGATCAGCCTATGTATAAAATTCACTTAGAATGTTCGCTCTGGAGCCGAGGCTATTGTAAATAAAATCCAGCATGTACAGTGATATTTCTTTCAGCTAGTGCTTTTAGTTAGGGGAAGGGGAAAAAAAANCACTTCACAGTGTTTCAAGCACCAGCGTTTCCATGTATTGGTTTCAAATAACCCTTTATATATATTTATTTTTATATATATTTATATATAATTTATATCAAAACTGATAGTACACAGTATAACTGGAAGAAGAACTGAACTTAAAAAGGATATGTTGAAAGAGGATGGAGTTTGTGAATGCAATAAATAAAGCCCCCTTCCCTCCCCACCCGCTCCCTACCCCAAAACAAAAAGTTGTAATGTTCATGGAAAATTGTGCACAGCAGATATTATAAAAAAGTAGATTCAGGAGCACATCCAATTATAAATGATTGTTAGGAAAATCATATAAAACAATGGAATACATAAAAGTGTCAAGAGTAATCGTTAGGGTGAGAAATTCCTTGGTGGCCAGATGCCCACGGCAAGCAGAAATTATCCTGGCTGCATCAGTAAGAGGTCGATGTCCGAGACAAGTGTGTTCAAGCACAGAAGAGGCTCTCCAGGATTTGAACAGCATGGGCAGGTGGAGTGTTTGAATTTCATACCCTGATTCATAGTTTCCACAACTCCATGTGCAATTTTCAGAAAGATTCATCGTTGACTGCCGACATGTCCCCCTTTGGCGTGGAGGAACGGGACGAGCCCTTGTCTGTGCTCTCAGAGCCCGAGCTGCTCTGATTCTGCTGTTCTGATCCCGCACTGGAGGTCACTGTAGAAGACGACGTGGAAGAGGAGCGAGTCTTTTCCTTAAAGTCTGTGATAATTACTGTGACATTTCCCACTGTGACTGCCAGCTGCTGCGCGGTACTTCTGTCCACATTTTTCAGTCTGGGTCTAAAATAAATGAGAAAACATTTATAAAAAGGATAAAAATAAACGAGAAAGGAAAAGTTTATTAGAAAAAGCATTCAACAAACTCAGCGTGGCTTGTCCTGCGCTCATGCCTGCACAGATGGCAACACCTGGGAGGAGAACCTGGGCACCGGTAAGCGCTGCACAGCAGAGGAGGAAGGTCTGACCTTCTGCTCCCCACGACAGCCTGGGCTGCGAGGAGACCTGCCTCGCCGAGCTCTGCAAGGCTGCTCTGCTGTGGACTTATCCCTAATCCAACTCCGCCAGAAAGGAGGACACAACAGCAGAGCCAAGCGGACAGGAGCCAGACAGACGGAAGGATCTCCTCCCCAAGGGGCAGATGAAAGAGTTTTCTTATCTAAATTCACCATCTCATCATGTGCCCTGATGTTATGAGACAAGGCTGTGACTCTGCAATACAAAACCACATGAAAGCGTTTGACCACGGCTCTTTCATTCCCGTATTGGAACTCTGCAGCTGCAAACAACACAGGCACTGGGACAACTTGGCTTCTCTTTCAACTGCTTTGAGCTTATACAAATCAGATGCTTGATCAGCCTATGTATAAAATTCACTTAGAATGTTCGCTCTGGAGCCGAGGCTATTGTAAATAAAATCCAGCATGTACAGTGATATTTCTTTCAGCTAGTGCTTTTAGTTAGGGGAAGGGGAAAAAAAAAAGGAAAAAAAAATCAAAACCACTAGAAAAGAACATGCTGGTATTTATAGCTCAGGATTATCTCAGTAATTTGCATGCTGTGCTATCATTCAATTAGTAATGTAGCTAATAAGGGTCTAGACTCTAGGAAGCTGACATTCATGCACATTTCAGGGGCTGGTCCAAAGCTGTGATACAACAAGCCTTGGACACTCCTCCAGCTACCAGCAAATTCCAAGTCAGCTGCACTGACTGCTGCAATTTACAGCTTTTGCTCCTAATTAAGGGTCAGGCTTAAGCAGCTGAATATTCCCAAAAGGGAAATTAAAAAGGAGAGTCTTTATACATCCGTGAAAAGTAGCTTGCTGAGAAGTGCCCTATTCCAAGGGATGGAGGGAAGGTTAGTTTACTTTGATTTAAAAGCTGGAGCTTGATCCCAATCTGCTTTTCCTCCTCCTCGTCTGCAGCACACTAAACTGTGTGGTCAAAACAAACAAAAAAAAAAAAAAGGAGGAAATTAAGCCAACTTTGTATTTGTCAGGCATGCTCAATGGCTTGCAGCAGTAAATTAACAAGGGGAAAGTCCTTAAGTAGTAATTATCCAAGTGGTATTCCAGAACTAGACAGAATAGAAAAAAGTATTATGTACAGCTTCTAAAATAGAAGAAATGTATTTCTGCAAACTTTCTTGCCAAAAATGAACTTACTGCACCAAAAATAATATTTTCATATCTAACCTAATTTTTAACAAGTAACACAGGAAAAAGCATTTCTAACAGATAGAAAATACATCTAAAATATTGCTGTGCTGGGTTTTACCGTCGGTAAAACCTCCTACTTGCAAGAGCCCCTTTGTTTAGTGCCCGGCCTTTTCAAAGCCATAGCTGCGCTGCGAGAATTCCCGCAGCAGCCAGACACGCGCCCACGCGTACGCGTTGTACCTACGCGCTTGCAGGAGTTGGCAAATTCAACACATAACCACAGGCCAGATTAAATGATGTCACCTTGTTTGTGGGTAAGAAGAAAGGCCAGATAGCTCAGCAAGTTTTGGGGTTTCCGTCAGCTTTCAGATAACGTCTCAGCAGATGAGGGCTGCCCACAAGGCATCGCCAGCAAACACAGCAGCAAGCGTTCCCGGAAGCGTAGTACGCATACGTTATTTTCCTCCCTAAGCCCCGAGTTCCTCTAGGAAACCCAGTTCTTCCTGTAATTTGCCTTGGTCATTTGTTTTCTCTTGTACTCGGAAACAGCCAAAAAATGCTGGCCCAGATACCGGAACAGACCTTACTGCCTCCACCTTTCTACAGGGTTGAACATGCACTCTCGATATTGCTTGTCAAAAGCCAGCGCTGATAGTCATAATTAGAAAAATAAAAAAAAGAGGAAAGAAAAAACAAAAAAAAGGAGTTCATACTGCCTAAGCTGCATTAAGTTCTGCCCAGAAAAATTCTCACTAACAGTAGCCTTCGAGATAATCCATGCACCAAGTGTCTGAATGAAGCTGCCCCGTGCATCTTTAAATGGCACGACAAAGTAACGTGGAAGGGCTGAGGTGCAGGATTTCGCATCAGTCCCACTCATTCTCAATGTCAGTTTTAGAACTGAGCCCTCCATTTCTGCAGGAGGTTTTAGGCATCTCCCCTCTGCAAAGAGCTGATCCAGCCCAGATGGAAACCTCCAGACAATCTCTTCCACACACGCATAAAATGTTTTCTTCTCACAGAAGGCAAAGGGATCATCCCATTCACATTATTTTGCAAAATTAAACACCCTGATGCTTTGTGTTTATCGCTATAAACGTTTATGGCCAAATAAGAAATGTGGTTCAAAACAATCAACCTGAAAGTGCACAGCAAGGCATGGAATAAACCGAGATACCATGCCTGTTTCTGACAAAGCATCCAAGAAGTTCAAACAGCATTTTCAAAAATCCAGAGATCTTTAAAAGACAATTTACAAAAACCAGTTAAGAAACCTGGGCCTGAAAAAAACCTGAGCAGATAGCTTGTGACTCTGTAAAAATCAGATCCTATGAAACTCTTGACAGCACTCCTGAGTGCAGTGAATTGCAAGAAAAGTTCCACTAAACTGTCTTTTGAAGTGTTGTGTTTAAGAACTGAAGGAGATGATGTATCTTTTAAAAACATCCAGCTAGACCTGATGCTATTGAGGATTAATTAGGAATGACAAAAGCTTGCCACAAAACATGGACTAAGACTCTGCAGTAGACAGAGTGACTCCTTCAAGGAGTAAAAACGATTATTTGATGTAATCTATCAATTTAATATTATGTCGTTAGTCAAGTGCATCAAGTCTCCTGCATCCTCACTCTCAAAATAACTACCATTTTAAAAAGAACAGGACAAAAAAAAAGTCATTGCAATAAAGCTATATTCCTCTAATCAAATCAGAAATGGACAATTTGATCTTTGCGGGCTGAGGAAGAGTTAACAGCGGTCCCTGCAAACAGCTCAGTCTTCTACCACAGCACATCTCACACTGCCCTCACTACATCCAAGTGAGTTTCTGTGTAAAGGATATTCACTCTTATCAAACATTTTCACGCTATTATTTAAAAACTTTCAAGACAACAGCTTTCTGCAGTTATGTCTTGCCAACCATAGTGCTAACAGCACTGCCAGCCGTATTTCCCACATGCTTTACAACTCTTTGCAGCTAACTAATATTGCTTCAATTCCTCTGGCTTCACTATAAAACACTTACTACAGCACATCCTGAGGAGAGATGCAATTCCTATATAGCCCACATAGGTAAAGTGCGCAGATGAATTCTGCCTCTTAATTTCAATAATGTAAGAACTGTTCTTTGCTGCCGAATTTTTTGATTTCAGCAATAAAGCACAACACACCACTTAGAGAAAACAAGCACAGAGTATCAGTATAGGCAAGACTAGGAATAAAGGAATAAACCTCTCTCCATAGACAACTACTCATTTTAAACTTAGACAAATATGAAACCAACTACTCATGCTTTTTGTTGATACCAGGATTCTAGCAAATCTGTTCATTCAGTCTTATTTCCCCTAAACTTGGAAAATTATCTTGACCATTACAGTGATTGAGTTACGGATAAGGAAGTAAAAAAAGTAACCTCTGTTACTGCTAGCAACTGATGATAAGAATTTGATAAAGACCACTATGATTGCTGGTTAATGTTTTTCCCCCATTGTGTTTCATAAGCAAAAGCATTACTGTCCACTTGACAATATGATTATTTTAGCAGAAAAATGAAAATGGAGTGGACAACAGAACAAATATTTACAATGCCTGCATCTGTCCTCACCAGCGGAGTGTGTGAGTGCTTGGACACGGACAAGGCTCCTGGCCACCGCTGATCCTGCCATACTAATGCTGGCAGACCCGTCAAGAGAGCAGTGTCTGCTATTTACCACAGTTTGCAGACACCAAGTGTTTAACTTCAGTATAAAGTTACCTTGAAGTGTGATTTGAGTCGCTGGTCTTTGTTGTAGTATTCCCAGACTGTATACTGTTCGCTTCGCTAGGAGGATCTTTCACAATATCCGACTTTGGTCTGCAAGAATTGGAGGGAAGAAGGAGAATACAATGTTAGATTAATCACACAATTAATCAATTCACAGTACTACCGAAATCACTCCACATTTAACAGTGCATCCTTCAAACTTACTTAGTCTTCTTGTTAGTGTTCTTCTTTGTAACACTTGGACTAATTTCCTTCTCTTTGTCAGGTTTTTCTTTGTCTTGTTTTTCCACTTTCTCCTTCTTCTCCTTCTTCGGTGGTGGTGGGGTTGCATATTGCTGGGCAACTTGTTGTGCCACCAACTGAGAGTTTATTCTAGGTTTTCTATAATGACAATAAAAAGAGATATCTATAGTCAATTTTACACAGTAAAAATTACTTCAACAAAAACAATATAAAGATTTATTTCAACAACCAGAGAAGAATACTCCACTTACAAAGCACCAAACGGATGTCCTTATTTAATGTGAAGTACTACTGCTGTTACCAAACAAGACAGAAATTTTTAAACTAAGAAATATTCCAAACTGCTGTTTTATCAGTCTTTAGCTTCATCTAGCATCCTTAAGTATAATGCTCCCTTTCTTCCATCCATATCATGAGACCACAGCCAATTTCGGGGGGAGGGGGGGGGGGGCGACGACACACACAATAGTGAAAAAGCAGCTTTAAAGCAGCTGCCAGCCACGCACTGTGGCTACACTTTAAGAGAAGGAACAGAGAGAGTGATAAAAATAAGTTTCCTGATAAACATCGGGCTCCTTCCTATCTTCTGATTTAATTTTTCAAACGAGCTTCTGGTTCCCTGAAGCAGCAAACCTCGCACAAATAACAAGGGAAGGTAACTGAGACGACTTTGTGCCGGGGCCAGAGCTCTCTGGCAGGAGCGCAGAAGACAAGCGGGCATTCAGGCTTCCACGGGCACCGGCCGTGCCAGCCTCCGACACATCGCCTTCACACAATTGTCTGCAGCCCTCCATGGCACTGAGACAAAACACACAAGCACACTGTCTTTCAAAGACTATTTCCATTTCAAATTATGTTTTTTTAAAAAAACAAAGCTTCATATGTAACCCACACCTTGGTTACTGATCCTCAGATAGTCTCACAGAAATTTGTACCTTCCTCTCTTCTGCATTCCTCATCCAAACTCTCACCTCCTCGCAGCTTAACAACTCAAAACCTCTCCCTCCTGGGCTGGCACATCAAAAAGCAGTTTATACTCTGAACACCCTGACTATTCATGATCAATTCAGCCTCTTCAACATGCCAGAAAGATCTATGCTCCCTACGTCCTGCTTAGGGGGGCAGAAAACCAGGTTATCAACTCCATTAGTGTTCCATTATGAGCTGAATACTAATTGCAACAGTTGCTCATGCTTCTCCACAGCCATTACAGTGGTCACAAATACAATCCAGATTTTCTGCCTAGATTAGAACCATAGAATCATAGGGTTGGAAGGGACCTTGAAAGATCATCTAGTCCAACCCCCCCTGCCAGAGCAGGGTCACCTAGAGCACATCACCCAGGAACGCGTCCAGGCGGGTTTTGAATGTCTCCAGTGAAGGAGACAACAACAGATTGTCAATCAAAGTAGCACACAAGCATCATTAAGTCTACAACTGAAACACAGGAATCCGAGAGTTTCTGCTGCAAAGCTCTGCACCTGCACCCAGTTTTTACTACAAACATCTAGAGAGACTTTCTTAAGAAGCTACTTAGTGGTTTCATGTGTTTTTAAAAAATAAACACACAAAACACTAATTACTCATATGTCACATCTACGTTTAGAGGATACAGACAGATAAAGGAACACCCAGAGAAATTCTACTCCCTGTCACAGGAAAATCTAAGTAACCCGTAAGTATCTCTTGCTGCTGGTTTTCTGTTTAGTGGTACCAAGATGCTCTTACTGAAGCCAGATATACCCAAATATCTCATTTCACTGCCACAGCTTATTATAAAGTCTGTGCAACAGGTTGTAGTCAGGCCCCTGACCGGCCTCAACACCACTGGCATTTGGACTTCTCACCCGACACAGAAACTGTAACTCATCTCATGCCACAATCTATGCACATTTCTGAGTGAACAAAGATGACCTGGTCTTCAGCTACCACAACGATGATGCCGAAACATTTTGCAGATCAGATCAAGCAGTTACGTGTTCCACAGAACCGTGAAGATATTTAGCATCCTTGCACTTAAAATCCCATGTACAGCAATTTCTGTCTGTATGACTGAGAATAAACACGTAAGAAAAACTGTTTTGGTTACACAGAAAAGATTTTTCAGATTGACGCAACCACACTAAAGGCTGACAACATTAGCTTGTGTCAAGCAACCTGCTAACCGCCTACTCAAAAAAAAAAAAAGGGAAAAAAGAAAAGCGATAAAGTGTCAAGAAATCTTCAAAGAGAGGGCAGATACCATCTCCCTACAGGATTATACATGATTAACCTCACTGCTTGAAGCTGCCACTTCTGCCCAGGCTTAGAGTTATTCGCTGTTTGCACAACCAGCTAAGGCAGAAACCCGAGCCATTCGCGGGAAATCCCAATTCAAGAACCTGAGAGCACCTTCACAGTTTTTCTACAGGCACAACTGATGTGTCTGCTGGTGATGGTGTGTCCAAGCCTCATGTGCAACCTCCACAGCTACTGAGCTGCTGTTCCTGCTGCAGGAGTGCTGCACTGCTTGAATGAAAATACAAATTTTAAAATGGAAACTTCAACTAAAATAAAAAAAAACCCACAAATAAGTGACATTGCATTTCCCTAGGGAAGGCTGGAATCCAAAGATGACCAGCCTTAAAGCACTCCTGTGGAGACACTTCACCCTCTGCTCTCCTCCTCTTTATCTGTGCCTGTGATGGCACACTACATTGATTAAGTTTTATCATTTTTTGGCCACCCACTGACATAACTAGCACAACTTCTCCAAAATCCGTATTTGCATATTCCTTCTTACAGGCCAGGATGGCTCGCTGGAAAGGGCACATCCCAAAGTAAAAGCAAAGGGAGCAGGCAGCAGCTCAGACTTTGGTCAACCCCGAGTGCGTTTCAACATCTGCTGTACTACTAGAAGAGATTTATTTATTTTTAACTAATGCAAATAACCCAATATCTTTCCAACTCCTAATCTGGCCATTTCACTCACACTAGCAGCATGCTTCGGAAGGTTAAAAAACAGGTAAGTTAAGCCACTGGCATACTAAGAGTAATAATAACAGCAGTAATAAAATCCTTCAAATAAGGCCCACACTGCCAGTACAGCCAGGACACACTGGTTACAAGTCCTTTACAAAAAAGCCAAGCAAAGCAAGTAGAGCAGCGCATTTTTAACCCCAGCAAACTATAACCACAGTAACCACAAACGAGTAAAGTAGCTGCAATATCACAAACTTGGAGCAAGTTTCCCTGTCTATGAAAAACACACTTCAAGGACTACCACTGATCTAGTCCAGCATCTCTGGCACAGACCATCCCTCCGGACACGGCTGCTGCCTCCGCAGCATGTGTGCCACCTCCCAGTCACGCTGTTTGCCAAAGCAGCCACCCTCCACGTGAGTGCAGCGAGTTTTTCTCCAGCTGTGGCAGCAGGTAAGCTCGCATTGCCTTCTAGAAATAAGGGAAAAAGCGAATTCAGTAATACTTTGCAGTGGATACTAATCACCTTCCCTTTCAGAATTCGAAGAAGGAAATTACAAAAAAAAAAATCAGTGGAGAGAAAGAAGCCTCATTCCCACTTGGGCTACAATGATTTAATATACTCTGGCTTCTACTGCAGAATTCAAAGTCATTAGAACAGCAAGATCCCTTTTTTCTTTTTCTGTTTTTTAACACTGCAACGTGTCTGAGACTCCCTGCCCCTAATTTTGTCCCAGCTGGCCTTTTTTAATGATTTTTTTATTTTTTTGCAATCTCCGAATACAATGCTTCAACCCAAATACGCCGCTATTCTATTAAAATGAGTTATCACTTGAACATAATAACCTGAACAGAAAGTTGAAACCACTCCTAAATTTTTTGGTAAGACTCAGAAAAAAGTATTAATCATTTTTACCCCCAAATCTACTCATCAGCTTACTTTCTGTAACATTAAACTGTTCATATAAATAAAGAATACATCTAAGCAACAAAGCCCAACTCAGCCTCTCCCAAGCTTTCTAACCAGCACTCACACTCAAGGAACAACTAAATTGCCATTTACTACAAGGTTTAAATTATCAACATTACAGACAAACCACAGTTAACAAGTCCCAACTTCTGAAAAATTCTTTGAAGAGATGCAATACTTCGGATTACACTTGGCTCTCGTACTTTAAAGGTTCTGGCAAGTATCCTGCAGTGCTTCACCACCTGCATTTTCTTCTGTATCTCAAAGCTTCCCTTTAAAGCCTGTCTCAGGACCAAATCCAGAGCACTGATGCCCAGGAATTGTGCTGCTCTGCTCCTAACCCCCTCAACCGGGCTGAGGAGTAGAGCAGCACCAATCACCGCACACCCAACACAGGATAGTTACTCGGAACTGGATCTCAAGGGGGATATAGGAGGATAAACTGCACTATATTTTTCACATGACCCTAATTTCTCTATCTGTTTGGGATTTCTTTGGCCCCAGTGCCTTGAGAAAAAGCGAGCCACCCGCCTCCTGCCGATACTGCGGAGCAGAGGCTTCATACCCACGGCAACACACACGGACCTTGAGGGACTCCAGCAATCCCCAGAAATGTGGATCTAATTACAGTTGCTCTTACTTTCCTCCATCTATGTTATCAGAAGAATGAAAGTGGCATCAAGTGGGATTTCAGAGTCAAAAGCCTCATGTAACGTGAAGTACTGAGGATTTGGGTAATTTCATGCTGTTCTGGCTTTGATGCAAGAGGCGATACCGACAGACCTCTGCAGCTCGCCGTTTCTTTGAGAAAATGTGTTTCATATGCTGTGCAGTGTGAAGTACATGATTATTTCAATAATCCTAGTCACACATGAACATAGCTTTGCTCAAAGAAAAACAAGAAAACAAGACTAGAAGTATTTACATGAGTGTTTATAAAACAGTTAGTACCAGAACAATAGTTAAGATAAGCGTACTTCTGAGTGATACTGTGAAGCAAGGTTAGAAACTAACCCATGAATACATAAAAAAATAAATTAACATCACCTTGGAAGAATCTGACATCCAGAAGAACCAAAGCTTTGGAGAAATTAAGCCATAAACATGACGGGGTGAGCACTCATTCTCGCATGTATGCCTTCCAGCTCATTTATGATGACCACACGGTCCTTTTTAGCAACATTAAAAAGGACAAATGGACAAATTGTCCATAGTGTACAACTGCAAAGCAGTATGGAAGCTGCATACATTTACCAAAGAAGTTCTCCCTATAATACAAAACCACAAGGCAAAAATAAAATCCGTAAAAGACAACTAGAAAAACACAAACAGCAAGAAATAGATTGAGCAATATTTTGTTGAAAGAACAGGGTTTTCCTTAAACACTGATGTGCTAATGCTGTGTTTTTATTTAGAAGATAGATGTTTAAAAATAAAGAATTTAATCTAAGGAACATCCACTTCTGGGCTGCAGGTGTTGTTTTTTCACAGCATCGCCAGCAAGACAGGGTTATCTTCCAGCCGAAGAAGAAAACAGCACTTGCTCTAACCTTACGCAGAAGGGCACAGCTACGTGTTTGAAAGACTCCAAGTGTTAGGCCTGAACATTTGGGGAAAAAAACATGGAAGAAAATAACAGTTTCACGCAAACAAAAAAAATTGTTTGCCACAAAATAAGCTACTTCTAAAAGTGTACAGCAACCTCCAGAAAGCCTCCAACAAACTGTTCAACACCCTCCCTGACCATTCCAAGCCCACAGTCTCCCACGTCCTCGGAAGAGCCAAGAACAGGCAACGCGGAGATAAAGAAGCCTCAGCTTTGATATAACTGCTCCCGCCCACAGCAACAAACCTTGAGCTGTTCGGATTTCACAAGAAGAGTATTTGAAACTTCATGGTTATCGACCAGAAGTTAGACTTCAGGACATTTCTCACAGGTTGAATACCCCCCGCCACAGGACTTACGGTTTTTAAACTTGAAAAATTTCAAGATTATTTGCAGTACTTAATGTTTAGTTATCTCACAAAACTACCAGCTCCCCTGCCTTTTAGAGTCAGCTCCTGCTTTTCTTTAACTTTTCCCCACTTTTCTTTTTTTTTGTAATCAAATTAAGAATGGGAAAGTTTTTAAAAGAAATGCAAGCTGCCACCTCCCTTTACACAACAGGACAGGCATCACTACTCAGTGCCTCTGAGCCACTATAGGGGAGCTGAGCCTCCTCGAACGATACCTGTAAATAGAGTACTCAATTCTTACTTGTTACAGAAGCTTTAGCGTTGCTTATTTTTAATTATTTGCACGTATTTAGAAATCAAAGCATATAAATCAAAGGGGTTTACTCCAAGAGTTGCCACTGCACAGATTCTGCAGCTCACATTTCTGTTTTTTTTTAGTGAGAATACATTAACAATCGCAAATCCAGTACTAAGCGAGTTCCAGAACTGATCTATGAAACTATTTCAGTATGACTGCTCAATAGCACAGTGTAATAGCTTTTTCAATACTTTTACAGTTTTTTTTTAATATACATTATTTCATATAATCCCATTACAAAATAGGCTAAAGTCTGGGCTGTAAGATGTTTTTAGGAGTTTGACCAGAATTCCCACCATGCCGAAGCTGCAAGTAGTCACATAAGTTCTCAAAACACCCATTCTAATACAGTACAGAACTGAAAACTGCAAATAACATTTCTTGTAATTGGTCACATAGGCACTACCACAAATCCAAATGTGAAAGCAAACTGGGACCATTAGTATCATATCAAATTAAAATAAATATCATCTTACATGCTGCTCCTTGCACAACCAGACTTAGGACCTGGTGGGCATCCAGCAAGAGAAGGGCCTGAAGCCAGAGAATGGTGCGATTTGGGAATTTGCTGGAAAATTTTCAGTGGAGAAGCACTGCTGTTTGCATTTTTGCAAGTATACAAAACTTGCACAAAAGCTCTCTCTCAGCCCCAAAGGGAAACTGGTAAATCACAGACTGGGCTTTCTGGTTAAAAAGTGTTGAGCCAGAGATTGATCATAAACCTGGGTCTCCTCCATCCAGTCTCACAGGCTCCGCTTACCTTACTGCCCTGGGTCTTCGTGCTCCTCTACCACACACCCTTATAAAAATAATTAAAGAAAAAAAAGATCATAGAATCACAGAATGGTTAGAGTTAGGAGAGACCTTAAAGATCATCCACTGCCCCCCCCAGCCCTGGGCAGGGACACCTCCCACCAGCCCAGGTTGCTCCAAGCCCCGTCCAACCTGGCCTTGAACCCCTCCAGGGATGGGGTACGTTGTCTAACATTGTGTGGTTGCACATGTTTTGGACTATGGGTTTATTCTGATGTGCCTCTGTGGAGGGTTCATGATACCAAGCAGTATAAGGCAGTAGCAAGCAAAAGCTCCTGTACACTCTGGAGAACGAAGAGCCATCTATACAAGGTCTCCTGCAAAACAGCTCTTCTCAAGATCAACAACTCTCCCCTTTTGCAGCTGTTTAATTTGAAATCACTGAGATGGCAAAACACAAGTTGTTCTTCAGGCTTTGATACCACAGCACAGAGGGAAATAGCGATGACGGTGAATAACAACACTGAGTATCAGTTATTGGAAGAGAGCTTGAGGTTAACTTAGCCACTAATAGTGTAAAATAACCAAAAGTCATGCTGAAGTTTTGGAAGAACTACTGCTCTGTTTTTCCTTTTAGAGTAAGAGCCTGCCTGGAAGCCCAGGCGGTGCTGGCAGCCTCACCCATCCTCTCACCCGCAGCACCTATCTGAGCTGCAACAGGAGATAATTCCATATCTAATCGGCAGCGGCTAACGAGCGCCAGCAAAAGCCCCAAGGCTGTCCAACAAATGCTCACCCTGCAGTTGCCTTCTCTGCCTCATCCCAATCCCTGGCAGAGACCCGCTCCGATGACGAGACCGCTCCCGGCTCCGTCCCTGGAGTTACAAGCAGAGGCTGCAGCCCCCACACACAGCTCACTGGCCGCGGGCACTCACGGAGTCCACATTTATATATTTACACACAATAGCAAGGCAGCACTGAAGAGCTTATCCTGCTTAAGATGCACCAGCATCCATCTGCTTCAGCTACTTCTCATGGACTCTCCTTTATGGACCAGAATGGGAAAAAGTCTGAATCACTTTTTTCTGCACATTTCCTTAAATAAGGAGTTCAACACACTTCTAAATAAATATAAAATGAGTAAAGAATTGGCAAAACACAAAATTTACCAAATTTCAAGCACATTTTGTCCTGTTAGATGGGGAAGCACAACTTCAATATGCTTACAAATATCGTAAAGCTACTTCTGATTCATGACTGTGCAAGATCTAAGACAAAAGTACATAGCCAGAACTACAGTTTTTCAGATGCTTACTTGCTCCACTGTTTTACATAAAAAATAATTTTCTACTAAGATTTTTTTATGGCCCATCAAAAAAAAAATCAGAAATCAAGAAAAAAGAGCACAATACATCTTTCCTCTTAAAACAAAATTTGCAATATGTAATAGATTAAAATAGCATCAATTCCCAATTGCAACATCACCCTAAATTCCAGTTGAACAACAATTTTACAAGTCCCCTTCTTGCTTTCTGCCTAAGCATTTGCTTACAACCAGTAGGAGACAAGTCCACGGCTAAGCATTCAGAGAGAAAAAAAAAGCATTGCCTCCTATTGCGTTTGGAGGGAAGAAGTTCTACAGCAGTAGAAAAATTGTGCTAGTATATACCAAATCCACAACCGAGCATTTACGAAATGTAAAGATCATACATGTAAAGATCACACCAAGCCCAAACTTGGCCTTGAGATTACGAAATCATTTGTCTTAGGTATGCGAATTTCTTTGGGCACCAATAATTTTAGTCTTATGTTGCAAATGCTGCACAAGCTTCATTTCTAGAAACTTACTGCAACCACCCTCATCACACTATTGACCCATTCGCTGCTCCACTTGGCACTTTGAGGTTAATCCATCACTGAAAATTCCAATCGGCACTTCAGCAGGTTTTACACCAAAGCAGTAAAATCTGTTGTGCAGCTGCTTCTGGTGTTTTCATCTACAGAGACACCTCAGTAAGCAGCACACCTTTGCAGTAGCAAAATACCAAGTGTTCTGTGATTTACAAGGACTTGCAAAATTGTTACAGAAAATTCACTGATCTCAGCACAAAATTTACTTGCCTACTGCCATCAGAATGATGATAAAACTAAGGCCATTTTACTTGCTTGTCAAAAATAAGCTGCTCTCACTAGCAAAAATTTGAAAACAGTTCACAAAGCCAGCAGCAACCAAGATGTGCATAATAAAATACTCAGATTTACAACAAAACCAATTACTTCAATACTTCTTCCTATTTGACTGTTTATTAAAACTATGCATAATCCTGAGGAAAGTGAACAGGCTCACAACTTCCTGTTGAATAACAAGGTGCAGTTGGCAGCATGAAGGTATGAGCCTGATGAAAATTTAATATGTAGATTCTGCAAAGCAACCACTCATAGTTACTGTTCTTATAAATTAAAATTACTAAAATCTGAGGAAAATAATAGTTTTAGCAAATCTAACTAAAGCTAAAAACTAGCAATACCAGACTTGGTGTTACAGAAGTGCTTCACCACTGCTGCTAAGATACATATATTTCCATTGCAGACACAGAAATCTTGAGTAGTAACGGAAATTGTCATGTGTACACCATCCTTTAATCCAGCCTGATGTGTCCCATCCAGGAGCATCTGCCTACAGGTTTTGGGATACTCAGGTTTCACACTTCAAATTCATAGCGGGACAGAATCCAATCTTGGAAAACGAGCAAGGAAAAGGAAGGATGCTGTGAAAATGAGCTACCTATTAAAAAAAAAAGAGGTTGGTTAAATTCTGAAGTTGATCCCCTCCTCAAAAGTTTGTACTAGATCTGAAAAGTAAAATACATTTCCAATAGCAACTTTCTAAAAGCGTGCTATTGGGTAAGCATGGAGGAAAACATGTACTTTTCTCTTATAGGAAGATGAGTTGTAAGACCCTTCTCTCTTTCAACATGCTCAAGCATCTCCAAATGCGAGTACATATTGACTTACTATGCCTAACAAGACCCCATATATAGTACCATTCCTGAAGAAACCCCTCAATTATTTTTTTTTAAGAGAAAATTCAATATGGTTTAATATATATCTGCAAAAGATCAACATTTAAATGATAGGTCCAAACCACCACCTGTTGTACAGCTAGAGCTGAATGAGATTTTAAGGTTTTGAAGCTGCACATCAACATAACTGGTCCAGAATTTGTGTTTTGACAACACATTTCCAACACCCATAACTTTTATTAGCAAATGGAAAGTATATTTTAACTTTGAAACAAGGTGAATTTCTATAAACTTGGAGGTTGAAATTTTAAAACAAGTCCAAGTTTTAAAAATGGGTCTGATGCAGAGATCGAGAATCTGTCCTAAGATCAGTTCAGACAGGACTGAAACACCTACGAACTATATAACGAGGTTTCCAGCCACTTAAGCATAATGCTTAAATTTGCATAATACTTACTCTCTGAGAAATTCAGATAACCCCAATAGCTAACCCGTGGATAGAGAGGCAGCATAGCTTTGCTTAAAAACAACTAAAAAATTTCTGCTAGCTCCTTTGCAGAGTCCCCTGGCAATACAGGGATGGGCTGGTTTGTCAGAGTAAAATTTCACTGTGCTTGCACGACACTGGAACAGTGTACACTTAGAAAAAAAGGCTTCTCTGTCGTTTACCAGACAGGCTAAGTTCACATAGAAGCAGAACGAGAAACTACCATTTCTACAACAGATGCTGAATACTCTCAATAGGCCCTAAATCTTCAGGGATGCCATTAAAAAAAAAGAAAAAAGCCAATTGAGCAAGGGAGTAATTTTAATTCAGCTACATCAGACACTGCAGGCTTCACCTAAATGAGAGAAACTGAGTTTTTCCAGCAAGCAAAACCTCCTTTTTATTAAAAGAACCATCAAGGCTAGGATTTCCTTTCATATGAAAGCAACATTTCAAGAGTCCTCGAACAACCAGGAACGTAGCTTTGCGACAAAGCTCCAGCCTGCAGCAGCTCTGCCATTTGAGACACATCAGGATGCTGCTCCACTGCTGCCCGGGAAGCCAGCACAGCAGCAGCACGGGGAGCTGGCACCCGCTGGTACCAGTAAGCTGTACCCTACCTACTCCTTCCTACCTCTGTCCAAGCACAATCTGCGGTGAAACAGCCACTGTTCAATAAATCAGTTCCCTTTTCTAAACATAACAAAAAATAAAAGCCACTCTAAAGGATGACGAGGCAGGCAGATGTGCCATTTCAAAAGGCTACCACGTGCTCAGAGGAGCATTTTTCCCCCATTGTCCCCTCTGAACATCATCTGATAACCGAACACAGACATACAAGTGACATTTCAGGGTGTCCGGCTCCATGCAGGCGGCACAACGGGCAGCAATCCTGTGTGTGCGTGCAGTGCTGCCCAGGGAAACCGGAGAAGTCAGGCGCTGGGCTGCCATCCATAGCTGCTGCTCCAGCTCCCTGTGAACAAGACCGCCCAAGAGCAGAGAAACTTTTGCTTTCAGTATTATTATTCCTGGGCGTGAGGAACTGACCCAGATGGTTTCAAAATTTGCCAGGAAACAATATTACAATACTCAATTCAAAGCTCTTCCTCCTCCTAACTAGAAAGCCTTAGGAGAAACCTACTTAGTAAACTGTTGGTTCCCTACTTGGAGTACCAGTGCAAGTTATCTGCGCACGCCTAGCGCACTGTAGGACAGGGAAACTCAACTACCTTTATAAACAAAACAACCAGAGAGCACTATCCTACAGAACAAAAAGCCAGGAACAATTAATTAAAACAACAGAAACGTTTCCGAGTTCTCTGCAAGTCAACTTCTGATCTGCAGATAACAGTAACTGCTTGTCCAGACAGAACTATCATTTTTAAAGAAAGTTCTCAGATAAGGTAATCTTGAACTTAAAATGCTCACTTTATTGTACTCTTGACTGTACTACCAGCGATATCACTGTCTGCAGCCCAGAAAGCCAGTCGTATCCTGGGCTGCATCAAGAGCAGCATGGCCAGCAGGGCGAGGGAGGGGCTTCTCCCCCTCTGCTCCGCTCTCCTGAGACCCCACCTGAAGCACTGCCTCCAGCTCTGGAGTCCCTGACACAAGAAAGATCTGGACATTCTGGAGTGTGTCCAGAGAAGGGCCATGAGGACGATCCGAGGGCTGGAGCACCTCTCCTACAAAGACAGACTGAGAGAGCTGGGGTTGTTCAGTCTGGAGAAAAGAAGGCTCTGAGGAGACCTTACTGTGGCCCACCAGGATCTTAAGAGGGCCTACAAAAAAGCTGAGGAGGGACTTTTTAGGATGTCGGGTAATGGTAGGACAAGGGGGAATGGATTGAAACTAGGGATGGGTCAATTCAGAATGGACGTCAGGAAGAAGCTCTTCCCCATGAGGGTGGTGAGACACTGGCACAGGTTGCCCAGAGAGGGGGTGGAAGCCCCATCCCTGGGAGTTTTTAAGGCCAGACTGGATGGGACTCTGAGCAACCTGGTCTGGTGGGAGGTGTCCCTGCCCACGGCAGGAAGGTTGGAATGAGATGATCTTTAAGGTCCCTTCCAACCCTGACAAGTCTATGATTCTGTGATCACCCTGCTAATTTGGAGTTTTGCCTATACTCACACGGCTTGTGTTTATCTGTATACACGCAGGCACACACGCACAAACAAAATCCTGAATTGCCATCGTTCTGGTACAAGCCCCAAGAAGGGAAAGCAAGCAAAGTCAGTTCAAAGTTCTTTTTTTTGGTTCTAATTCTTCAAAGCAATTCTGGGGCTCCATCCTAAAGAAGTGGTTAGTCTCGCTGAAAACTACCAGTTACACTGTGAACCTGTGCCAGCTGCAAATCACTCCAACCGCCCTGGCACCATCATTTAAAGTCATTTTCCATTTAAAGAGTCTCACATCAGCGCCAGCACAGCCCTTCATTACCCATCCCACTTAATACCCACAATCTCTCCACAGCTCGCTCACTCGGTCTCCACTGACCAAGCGGAGCACACGGAGACTGATGTGCGGATTATTGGGATTCCTAATGCCTTTTCTCCCCGCTGGCTGAGCGCTTGGCAGCCTGCCTGGCCTGCAACACGTGTGGCTCTGTCAGCCTAATGCACTGTGTCATCTGGAGAGCCTCAGGACGAAGCGGGACCCAACAGCGCCCGCATAGCAACGGCCGACGGCTCCCAAAGCTTCCAGCTACTACACTTCCCAGCACTGCTGGAGGAAGAGACACAGAAGTGAGCGCCTGGGCGTTTGCCACCGCGTGCTTTCCAAGAGGCAAACATACAAGGTAAGGGCAACCACATTCATCACAATCCTTAAACTGAAGGCTGGAGAGTCAACGCTGGGCTTTCCCGTACAAAACATCCATCCTCACTTCATTGTTCTCTTGCAATGACTCAAAATCTGCGCCTAAAGATTCTGGATTTGAGTAATTTATTTTTTTTTCCCACGCAACCCACCTTCTGTTACCTAAATAATGACAGTGAAAATTCACAGATACGTGCTCAAAAATGAGCTGTGACCAAGTCAGCTGTCACTCACCAGTTTAAAAGGTTGCTATTAAACTGTGCCTATGCCTGGCATTTAGTCAGGGCAGAAAGAAATGAGGCTTGGGCATTTTCCTATATAAAAGATATACTGAGATATTTTGAAGTGTGAGGAAGTATCTGAGCCCTGTAAATCCCGCCGTAAATTCTTACAGGATGCGTACACAAAAGGAAATTACCACACAGTGTGCAAATATCAATAAATGCAAATTTAACATCATGCCTAACTAAAAAGTGTAGTGAAAGTGAAACTGGTTTGTAGATGAATGAAATACAGGCGCAGGCAGAGATCTTACTTGGAAATGGAAGAAAAGAGTATGCAAAATACAGCCGAAGTTTCACTTCCTCTGTACAACAAATTACAACAGAAAGCTCAAGCTCAGCACATGGCACGTCCTCTACAAACTCCACAGACATCACTCGCTGTCCGTACACACCAAGATTTCCTACTTCATATCTGATGTCAGATTACAGATTTTTTTGTGAATTATCTGAGCAGAGGAAGAGAAATATTACCAACTGTGTGACTAAATACAGGGATTTTTAGACAACATATTACAAACCTATTTTTCTGTTAATAAACACATACTAATTATTTTATAACAGCAAACACACTAACAGAACAACTAAAGGAAAAGTCTTGAAAAGCACCACTAAGCAGTCCAGCTGTGTTGGGTTTGGTTCTGGTTCAAGCGTATCATCCAGCTCTCAGCATCACAACACCCAGGCACCTCACTCTAGGGTGTATTTATCCAGACACCCCTTGCTTCGGTTTATTTCCAGTAAACTACAGGGAAACCCTGACAAAGAGTGACTTGCTTGCTTGAGGGTGACTACAGCAGAAGCAAATAAATGAAGTTTTTCTGAGTCCCAGGACTACACCACACTGGCGATACACATCTCCTCGATTAGAGAAATTACTTGCTTCTAGAGATTCGTAAAAATGACTCAGTGAGATTCTACTATATTACGTTGCTTCCTCCTCCAATTTCTTCCTGGATTTGTGCAGCTAATTGCTTATCACCAGAATTTCCAAGTGAAAGCAAGCTAAAACCAGAACCTTGTTTTTACTCAAATGCATTGCGGAAAACAGCGTGGACCGAGTTGGGCAACCACTTCCTAAGGAGCTCGTACCCTCGCTCTGCACCAAAACTGGGGAGTGAAAAGAGCAAAAGCTTTCAGGGCTAGCATAACTGTGTGAGCAACTACACGCATACAAACCACCTAGAGGAAAAACCAGAAAATATTTGTTCATCATCATCGCTTTTCACCATCTCTGAGGTCACTTGCAGCAGCAGCAGCAAGTGTCAGGATTCAAACCAACACAAAAAATCCCCGTCGGGCTGCAGTGCCCACGGGAGACAGCCCTGCCCGCTCCTGCCACCGGCTTCTCAAACCCACTGATTCCCCCTCGGCAGCGCTGGATGCAGCCATCAACACCAGCCAGCCCCATTATTCTTGGTGAACGGTGACAAGGAAGGTTGCGAGCACCAAAACCCTGGCATGAGTATTTGCAGCCTGACCTGGAACCCCAAGAGGTCTATTTAACATCTTTAAAGACTGAGTGGCAGCTTAGAAAAAACACACAGGCTCAAATTCACTACCTGAAAACAGTCACTTCTGCTACAAAACCTGGGGGCAGGCAAAGGCAGGAAAGGTTGAAGCACTGCAACAACACAACTGCTCACTTTTCAAGTAAGTTTCCTCAGAAGAAACTGAAATCAATCAAATAACACAGAAAGACACACGGAAATTATCATGGCACAAAAACAAAAGCAGAAAAGCTTTTATGTGCCTCCTTTTAACAAAAGAAAGTCTAATTTTGAAACAGCTGCTTCACAGACTCAAGCCCACACCCTGAGGCAGGGGCTAGGTTTGGTTTTGTTTCTGTTTATTTCACAGTTTCCCTGTTTATTCAGCTTCTTTCCTCTCCCGGTGGCAGCCAGGGCAGCACAGCGCAAGTGGCTTCATCCAAAACCAACAAGCAGCCCTCACCCCCGACAGCCACTCCACGCTGCGCTTGGAAACACAGGTAGCTATGATCTTCTGGACTTAGAAGCTTCAAGTCTTCTCTAAAGGAAAAGGTAGCACATCACCTCAGAGCTTGCTTGGAAAAAAATAATTTAAAAAATCCTTTTTTTACTTCCCCCAAGTGTCATATTAAGCTGAAAGAAGGTAGTGAAGGTGAAGAGGGAAAAGCCAACAAGTTACACAGTCTAAGCTCAACATAGCCTACGTGCTACTTACACAGCTGTTAAAAAACCACCAGCGTGAGTTGGAAGAGAAGTCTCTGCTCCTTGCCTGGAGGCTGCAGGCATCTCCCAGAGATGCTGGGTCACCAAATGCTCGGGAATCACCCGACATCTCTGCTTACGGACAAATGCACTTCAGTGGCACTGCAGATGACCCATCCCACACTGAAGCTTAACCGCAGCGATACCAACTCCACCAACTTCAAGAGAACAGCTTTTGTTCTACGTGGGCAAAGGACTGACTTATTGAAGGATCAGGTCTAAAGGAAGAGTAACAACATAAACCCTTCAAACACACAGTTGTGGCAGGAAACCTGGACACCAAATATCCTCTGCAAACAAGTATGCTCATTTTGACACCAATGGTAGAGCTCTCCTGCATGGATTTCCACAGAAAGCCAGCGTTTAGACAGAGCACAAGTCTTACTCTACTTCCTCTAGGAACAATGTGCATGCATTAAAGTGTAAATACAGTTCTCCTACCCTCAGATACACCTAGCCAGCAAAAAGGAAGGTGACTGCAATGTGTATAAAACACCACGCTATTTGTGATACTGTAATGTGGCCAACAGTAGCAGTGCTGGGATGTAACACATCTGACACTGGGAGAGGACTTCAAAGACCCCCACTGACCACAGCAGAGCCTGTGTAAGTGTGCGTGCCCACCGGGGGTGTCCGCAGCCAGAGGCCAGGCGAGCAGTCACAGGGGCTGGCTGAGCACAGAGCACATCCAACACTCTCCACAGGCTGTAGTCCACATTCACGGTTGTGTTTTAGGCAGCAAAATGAAGGAGTAATGTCACACGGGGCAAAACAAGCAGCGAGGACTTGATGGTTGGGGCTGTGGTTTGGGCCGAGACGTGAATCACACAGGCAGGAGAGTATACAGATGCTGTGCTGCTCCGCCTTTAGCATCATCAGGAATTGTTCTACAGCCACGCGTGCATTCCTTGTGTGGATATACCTTTGGCCTGAACACTCCTCTTCCACCACCACATTGCACCAACCATCTCCCGCTCCTCTCAAGTAAAGGTCTTCACAGTAAAAGCTAAAACAAGTTTCACCAAAACAGACAGACTCCCATCAAAGTATTTCATAAAAGCAGTCACCAAGAGAAGGTGTTTCTCAGAAAAGTGGATTCTTATAAAAAGAACCTTGAATCATCAAGTCTAATGAAGCTGGCCTGTTAACGAGCAGCAGACAAAACATGCCCACGCACAGTGCCCACTGCAAAACCAGGACCAGGGCCTTTCACAAGTTATTTCTTCACTGCTTCAAAAACAAATAAAGCCACCACAGCAGCTTCACAGGCACACTCATCTGCCGCTTTCATAAGACAGGTTCCAGCAACAAAAAAATCCACTTTTTTTTGCTTTTTGTATCATATCAGCAAGAATTTGAGGTCCTTTATTCCTCTCTGGTCCATTCACAGGAGAAAATCATTCACCTAAAAAAGTGTGTGTGGGGGGTGTTTCAGAATTTTACAGACCAGCGAAGCAAAGCTCTCCATGCACTTGAACTGTTTTAACCCTATATGCACACATCCTCCACACTGTACACAGGTGCACAAACAGCTTGCCTGGGTTACAAGTGCTCAGTTAACCTTTTGGATGCTGCAATACCTATAACTGCATTTTACAGAAAGCAGCAGCACCAGCAGTACTAGGGCTGTGACGAACCGCTAGTTTAAGTTCAACAATTTCTACAGAAGATACACGCTTAGTCTAAACCAACCCCATGTAATTAAAAAAACCCGACTCACAGACTTGGAAGCCTGCTTTCAGGACAACCATACTTCATACATTATTGCAATCACAGCTGCTCTCAAATTCTTTCAGCCTGGATAAGATGTTTTTACATCTGCTGGACGGATTTTGGTACTCATCTATACTTCCCCCCCTCATCACAGCTCTCAGGAGCAGCCTGTCCATTGCACAGGTCTGAGTGGGTAAGGAACATCCCCAGCGCCTTGGGACAGAGGTGACAGCAGAAGACTGGCAGGCAAACAGGCCTGCAAAAGTAAGAGAGAGTGAAAGAGACTGTGAATAACACCTGCCTACCCACTGAAGTACGCTAATTGTAAAGAATAATTGAATGGCTGCTTTCCTTATTCAGGGAGGTGCAGATAAGAGGCATGGGTCTTCTCATACTTCGGATTAGAGTTTAAAGCGCTCTCAGTTGGCAGCAACACAGAAAAAAGTCACCGGCTGGGACAATTAACAGCTTCATTTTAAGTCGCTTTTGTTCAAGTGAATAACTCCTCTACTCAGACACACAACATGAAACAACCCTTTCTCAACTGAACAGATATATTCAAGGCACGCGGCTAAAACCTGAATGTAAAACCTGTAAGGCCCCCGATGCTGGGAAGCAGCCACTCTGTATTTGAGTGTGGTGGAGCCCAAGCCTCGCCAGTCCTGCCCGCAGGCAGAGAAGGCGGGAAGGGGATGAGGGCTCCAGTGTCCTCCACCATCCAGCAGCACTCCACTGTATCAACTTCACTTTGTTTAAAACCAGATTCCCAGGGAGACTCAAAAACAAGACCATGCACTAGCTTGCAAACCAAAAGGAGAGATGGCTACAAAATGAGTTATTTCAGGACATGCACAGGCATGTGAAATGGGACCTAGAACTTAGTGTAAAGCAGTAAATCCTTCAATGAGATGTTGTAAAGTAAGGTACAGATAGTCACACAGGTTGTTGTTTACTGGAAATATTCCAGGAAAAATGTATTTCAATTTAATAGACCTATGTTGATTTTATCCACAACAGTGTCTGTCTACTCCATCACCATTTCTCAGAATTGGATGCACGGTGGGAATTGAATTTCTTTCTGGAAACAGGTGTGAACAGTTGCTGGAGCTGCGTTCAGTTCTGCCTTACCTCTGTTATAAATAGAATACAACCTGCACTGAAACCTCTCTTCGTTAGAGCATCTCAGTTGTGGCATTTATTTTGTGCCACTTGCTGCTGGAATTTAAAAAAAACTACACTTTTTTCTATAATATACTTTACAGTGTCTGAAAAGACCGCTTGCATAACAAGTATTATGCAATTTCCCAAATAAATAATACCCTTGTAGGGGGGAAGATTACAAAGTCCCGAAGATTTTCAAGCCTGCAGATTTGGCTTCAAAAGCAAAGAGTCTGTAAAAACTGCATGCCATCCCAGATCTTCCTGATGATTACTGACATCGCATCAGCACCCAAAGGTGCCATCAGGAATGGTGCCCCACTGCGCATTAACAAAAGACAACCTGGCAAAACACACAATTCACCACCACAGCACCGTCTCTAGAGAAGGTAAGGAGCTTGACACCAGCTAAAAAAACAACCTCAGAACACCCAACACAAACCAGCATGATAGTGGTTATGCTTATAATGCTCTGCTTTGGTTTGGGCAGCTTCTAGTCCTAAGATGATGTTATCAGATCGATGACAAAACAAAACACAAAAAACCCTCCAAAATGCAGCTTCATTAGCCACCTTCAGCCCAGAGTACTTTGCCAGCGCAAATAACAGTAGTAGAGCCACCTCAACTGGAAAAGCCACCCCTGAGAAAAAAGCCCACTGAAATACCATGTAACTGAGTGATCGTCATGGAGATGTTTAAAAAACAAACATCCTCACACTGTAAACAAGTGTGTACTTTAAGTCACAAATGGACCCAGTAACTCATGGAGAACAGAGACAGAAGTAAAAAAGGAAGTCCAAGTGGCAGCACAGAGGAAAATAAGAGCAAGGGATTTAGCCAACAGACCCCAGTGGCCACCAGTCCCCTACATTCACGTTTTGACAAATAGCTTTCCAGGACTGAAAGATGTTTGTTTCTCCTTAATTTTTTGTTGTTTTCATGATTCAGTCTTTCCTCTCCACTGGTGTTTCCCTAATCTCCACTCAGTCCCCATATCACACAGTGCTGGTGGTCCCAGCACGCTCAACAGCCAACTCGGACAGTGACCCTGTCCTGGGGAAGTCCAGGTGCACTAAGTGCAGCCACCGCGCCAGCCAGGGAACTTGGATCCCCCACTGGTGCACAACTGCAGCTCGGATTTGCACTGGAAATAGGCTGACAGCAAAAAAGTGATTCAGTAAGTAAAAGAAGGCCGTATGAGTTTAAAGTCATTTCCATTGAAAACTGAAGAGGTCCATTGCACATTTCAGATCTTGGAGCCCTGGGAGATTTTCACCAACAACTTCAACTGGATACCAGGGAGCAGAGAAAACCAGCACCGAGTTTTGCAAAGGCAGCATCCATCCTGCCAGAAACTACAGCCATAAAATTACACTTTCAACTGAGCTAATCAGCCACGTTACAAACACAAGCTGCATTTATCTCCTCAGAACAGCAGACTTTTTTCTTAATTATCCAAGGTCAGTGGCAGTGAATATTGAGCAAACTGACACTCGGGGAAGCACTACAGATACAAAACTGCAGGGCAGGCAACCTTAGTGGTATCACATTTTAATATAAAGCTGCTCTTTCTAGACATGAGAATTACTTTATAATTAATCACCAACCAATACATTTGATAAGGTGCCTTTTTAGAAACAGAAATATCAAGTTCTGTACCAGCATAATTCTCTCTTTTTCATAGATTCACAGAATCATTTAGGTTTGGAAAAAACCTTTAAGACCATCAGGTCCAACCATAAACCTAACACAAGTCCACCACTGAACCGTGTCCCTAAGTGCTACCATCTGTATGTCAACTAAGAGAAAAAAGTATTTTTAAATCTTGGAGTAGAGACAAAGGGGTTAAGCCAACAGAAGCCAAGGGAATAATAATTACACTAATTTTTTATCAAACTCATCCAGAACTAAAGCAACACCTCAGAATTTTTATTACCGTCTTGCATGCTTAAGATATTCACAGAAGTTAATATAAACAACTTAAAGCATCGCACTCCCAGTTCAATACCTACGAGACAGGAGGTCTCAGGTGCACAGTCTCATCTGCTGCCTTGCTGAAATATACGGCTTTTCAGACAGGTTTGAGCTTGTCACAAAAAAGAAACTACTTTGGAAATCTCAATAACCATTTCAGCTTCTGTATAAACACATATGGTAAAGGGCTGACAGAGTTTTACTTGCATTGTACAACAGAAACATAGTGCATAATTTCCCTGAAATTTCTATTCAAAAGCGCACCAACAAAAATGCATATTATTCCCATGAGTGGTAGAGTTGTATTTCATGCAGCATCCATAATTACACAGCAATTGAAGATTTCTGGAATCTCAAAAGGAAAGAATAGCTCCAACAAGCCTGAAGTGAGCAGGGTCCTTGGTTTGACTGTCCTGATGCTACAGACAGAGAAAAAGGGGTGGAAGGGGAGAGGCGAGAAAGGTGCTTCCACAGTTTCACGATGGAACCAGTACAACAACAAGCCTGCCCCGACCATAACGGTCCCGGGAAGAAAAGCCTCATCCTTTAAATACCCGGCGGTCCTTAGGCAATGCAGGGATCGCATGGGGCTGTACTTCTTTCCAAGTTACATTCTAGTCTCCTAAGCTCGTTGACGACATTATGTAACTAATTAATTACACCGCTGTTCAGCATGCTTTTAACTGCAACGATTCAAACCGCTTCCAGTAGCTCACTAATCCAAAGTACAATCCTCTTGACAGCAACTGACAGATTCGGAGTATTCAGTTCTAGCTGAAAGGAAGAAAAATCAAAACCCTCATCTGTCCACTGAAAAAAAAAGCCAATATTCCTGCTGACCAGACTCACAGCTCGGTCAGGGGCTGGGACATGCAGCCCATGGGACTCCAAGCCTTGCCTTACCACACTAAGGAGCTCTCAGCCCAACAAACAGCAGATGAGGAGCAGCCCAGACCTACACAGGGGTAAAACACAGAATGTGGAGGAAACAGAGAGAAGTTAAGAGCGCTAAGGCAGCAAACTGCTGGGATCAGCACCCTGATGCTGTGGCATCTTGGCGTTTTTCCACCCTTCCGACAGCAGAGCTGGATCCCACCCAGTACCCCCTCCACCACTCCGAGAGGTGACCTCCCAAAGGCTGGCTATGCTCATGCTCCAAAGCCCAAATCCACCCATCCAGGAGCAGCCGGGCAGCTCCGAGAAGCAGCTGGAGTCAAGCTGTGTTAACGCAGCCAAAGAAGATTTCTTCCCAAAGGCCATCTTTAAATTTAAAGGAAAAACAGAAAATGGGGTCTCTGATGCGTCTTCGTTGTCCCAGGCACTGAAAGGTTTCAATCATCACCTACTGGCCCCAGCAGACTCCCTCCTCGGAGCTGTGCTCTCCTTGGCCCTTCCCACCCTCTCTGCCAGCACGAATCCTCCTTGCAAGCTCCAACACAATTCTCCATGCATTATTTATCCCTCTTGCTAAGTCATGCAGTGGCATAATTACTTAACTATTGTAATGATATTTTGCAATGGCTGTACTCTATTATTCTAATTGAGTTTTGTAGGATGGCTTTTGCTGCATGTTTTGAGCAAAAGAGCATATTTTCCTGGAGTATAAAAAGATGAGTTTGACATTCATTTTAAGCCCAAGAGTTGGATGTCAAAAGTGAATTTTTAGGAGAATACCAATGTATTCTTAATTAAAACAATGTTGATATATTACTCAGATTTTTGCCATCTCTGCTAACAACCACTGAAGACATGTTTTTTCACAAATCTAATGAAATACAAAAATAGTTATTAACTAACTATTTGTAAGTGTTAATCACAAAGTTTCCACCTTCCAACAGGATGTTATTTTCCTTGTAAGACTCTTCCTTGCAAGACTTCAGTTAGTATAATTACCAAACATTTAAAAGGTGAGAGATTTGCAACATTACTATTCACAAACTAAAAGCTTAAGTCAAAACACATTTGCATATCTTGCTTAACACCACATTAAATTTTACTAAGATAAATGCCTGGCTTAGGACTCAGAATTGTTACAGTAAAACACTAAATAAAATCACTCCTTTCCATATACTCAACACAATATAAGCTACACAGCAGAGCAGCCCAATTAAACAATTATTTCTTTCTCCCTACCCCCAGGATATTCTTCAGGCTATGCATGATTCAAGATGTACTTGTAACAGTTTTGTGAAGCGATGAATGGGATTTCAAAAAACACAATAGTCCCAGTAGTTCAAAACTGGTAAGAAAACTTTTTCAGCCTCCAGCCAGAAATTCTTCCAGGAGGAACCTCACTTCAAAAGCTGCTCATGATAATACTCAGAACTAGAGCAGGGACGAAAAGCAGGAAGCCACTGATGATCGACTGTCTTACCTACGAATAATCTGCCAGCCCTATAAGCAAACGCATGGATACAACTCCATGGAGAAGGAATATAATCTTTCCGATCCAAGTGAGCACATAAACTTGAGGACTAGCATATTTGTACACTAACATCAAAACCAAGAATTCTATACAGTTGGCAGTAGAAAGACTAAACTTTAGACAGATGAGACCCATTGAGAACTATAGCCCTGCAAAATTTGATTAGTATGTTGGACTTTCTGTGTATTTTGTTTCTTTCTGCTTAAAAACAAAAAAAATGTTTGCTCACCATCTAAGACACTTAGTTTAAAAACAACAGAGTTTTATCAGTCTCGGCCCCTGTTCAAACTTTAGAGGCTTCAGGATGACTGCGAGCGACGTGCAATCTGAGGAGTCCTCCACCACAGACACCGTGCTCTTCCCTCGAGTCTCATTTAGAGCTTTATACAATACAATTCGTTTCTCAATTCTTTTTTATCTATTAAAAATATCTCCCTGGAAAAAAAATAGTCTTGGAACAAAGCAAGATGACAAAAGATATCCACGTTAAGTTTCATGTCAACTTATCCCCTTCTCAATGCATCAGCCTTGGAGCCCTGATCCAGCTCTTGCAGCTGAAAGCAAAGCGCTGCACCGACTTCTGCACCCTCTGGACACAATTCAGAAAAATCAATGCAAAGAGCAAAAGGTCACATTCTCCACAAGCATCAACCACCTGTCAAACCAAGACGGAATTGCAAATGCTAGCACACTCAGAAATAAAGTGACCAACTGCTATTAAAGCAATTTCAGTGCTCATATTCCTACACCTGTGACTAAGTAAACCTATTTCTTACGCTGTATGCCTTTGTGTAAAAAAATTTTAAAAAAATACCACTCATGCTTGTGACAGGCTTTTAAAAACATGTATAGCTATGTACTACACTTACTATGTCATGGCTTTGAATTCAGAGTGCCGGGGGGAACGTCAGTCTGGCTTACAACGCGGAAAAAAAAAATGCAAGAGGGGAAAAACTAAAGAGATGGAAATAAAAACAAACTACCGCCAGGTGTTATCCCTCACTCTCCCTGCACATTAGGAAAAGTCCTGAGAACCGGCACAGAACTACAACAGTACCTTATTATGGAAGGTTTTCCATGACTTGCTTGACACATCTAGCCGTTGGCAGAAGTAGCCTCTTCCAAGCACAAGCCACAAGACTGTCCTCACATTTTACATCTTTATAAATGCATACGCTGAACACGAAGGTGCAATTTCCCATGCATTTACAGGGTAGGTAGGCAGCACACAGGCACGATGTTCTACTGCCCTGTTCACTGTTGATTTTTGTATAAATTAATTAATTTGTAATTGGAAAACATGTCATCCTCTTCATACAGACGTGGAAGCTTCTGTTTATTATAAAGTTTTGCTATTGCTTCTTTGAATGCTGGTTGAATAATAGTGACGCTCAGCACAGCAGCATGAATTCCCAGCACACACTTGTACGGTCCCAGCCGAAGCAACCCAGGAGTCTAAACGAGCTCTTCATAGGTCTAAATTTCTGAATGCCAATGCGTGGTCCCAGCTTGCAGAGGTGCTGCAAAACTGTCACTAAGTTATTTAACGCACCTCAAAATTCCTGTTGGAGTTGTGGCATTACAGACCATCCCTGCAGACAGCCACATAGTCCCACGGACACTGACAATGCGCATCTCAGATGCATTAGATTTTCTTGACCTCAGAAGTTAAGCAACTTATAACTAACTTGAGTCACATCCGGTAATAAGTACTTCTAATTAATGACTCTTAATTGCTGCCAGAGTCCTGTATTCCCACACCCATGATGAAGCATGTTCCTTCCTCTGCTAACCCACATGTAAAATTGTGCAACTCTTAACAATCCCATGCCTTCAGCACCCACACAGCTGTGCCATTCCTCAGGTGCTTCAGGAGCAGAGATGTCGCTGTACACGACAGTGAAATTAAGTGTATAAAGCCTACCCACCGCGCCGTCCCAGCAGCTGTATCATCATTTTTCTGCTTGCTGCCCTTGCTCTTATTTTTAAACAATTATCTACACAGTTCAAAGAAAGGAAGATAAATATTGGTTTTTGAAGTCCGACTTAATGTGCAGTTTTTGAGACGACACTTCAGGATTCGAAAGTGTTTTCCAAAAATTAACTACAAGCCACATGTGGTAGGGACTTCTTACTACATTCGCTTTGCAGACAGGTGAACCTGTGCACGTGAATGACCTAAGCATCCAGAGTCACAGCAAGTTAAAACGGGGAGGAAGGGAAAAGTCCCCACACCAAGCCATGCCCCTGGGCACCACCTTTATGCCTGCAGTGCTGGCGAGCACACAGAAACACCCACCACCCATCCAGAATAACCCTTTTCTGACAACAGTTACAGCTTCATTATATGTCACATGGGAATTAACCACCTCTGGGCACCGAGATACTGCTTATACAAGGTTTGCAGGCCTGTATCCCTTAAGAGGAGCCCGCTCCTGCCCACCCTGGGACAAACCCACACTTGTTCCCCATGGGACCGCTGCAACACCATCTCCACCAAGAGGCAAGAGTCTGGAAAGGAGCAAAGCAGCCATGGAGCTGCTTGCAAGTTAACTCATTTTCCTGGGCAAATGATGATGCCCGCCACCTGGAGCGCATCAAGCTGCCTTTAAGCCAACTCATAACTGCCACCACACAACAGCACATCACCCAGCCGGGCCTTGGCCAAGCCACCCAACGCCGTCAGACACTATTAGGTAAATTCTGCAACCCACCAGCTTCACTTGCAACTCTTCTCCTCTGATTAAGACCCACCATCCTTCGAATCTCACACTGACATCGGGCAGCTGCCAGTCTTTCCTACACAAGTCAAGGTATTTGTGTCTAAAATGTCATTTTAAAAACTGACAGGCTGTTCTGTTTTTCCTCTGCATATTTAGGGATCACCTGGATTTTTCTCTACTCAGCAAGCTGGAGTTAGTTCACATGCACTTCAGTTCAGTTTGCAACGAAGAATTCAGAAAACGTGACTAGCTTTTTAAGAGAACCTCTGAACAGAGATTCACGAGACCTCATCCAGATACTTCTCACTAAAGTTCTTGAAACCACCAGGAGACTGTACTTGTAGGTGGACCAAGACTTGTGATGAATGCTTGACACACACGAGTCTACTCAGTAAACCTGTCATTACAGATAAATGAAACACACAATTCCTCCAAAATAATTCACCTTTTTCATGACAAGCAGTTTTAGGTGATACAGATTTATGAATTGTTAACACACTGCTGAATTGGAAACAATTCCTAGAGCTTATTAAATATTGTTGTTAAATTGATCCACACCCATGACTGTTACAGATAACAAATGAAAGCGGTTTTGTTTCTCCATAAGGCACCTGTAGTAACTGAGCAATAGCAGCAACCAGGCACCAACCAGAGCTCTGGGCCGTGTTAGCGTGACAGAGGCAAACCTCCCCTTCTGCTGCTAATGATGTGCTCTACCCTGCATCCCCCGGAGACAAATGACTGCACTGGCTGATTGACTCCATCGCAGGGCCATCCTCCATCTATGTACTGCCTCTCTCATTGAAATCTCATCTGGGAAGGGGAAAGTGCTCAGTACCACTTCCGAAAAAACAGTGAAAGCACTTTCAGAATAAGAGCTCCAGGAGACATAATTAGAGCCAAATGTTTCAGCAGAAACACACGTTTCCAACAACCTAAACATATACACATGCTTTGTCCAAGCAGGACAAGCAAGATTTATGTCCTTCTGCTAATCTAGATGATTTTTTTTTTTTTTTAAACAAAGGAATGAAACACCTACCACAGACCTAAGTTTCTCGATAAAATTAAAACACAGACAGGGAATACAGTCATACAGATTAAAAAATGGCAACTCGAAGATATTTAGCTGGCTGATTTGCTAACAGGTGAATTCCAGCCTCTTTTACACATGCTCAAATCATACTAACATCATACTAACCCCACTGACACCTGCAAATAGAAGTGAAAGAAAATACAAATCCCTCCACGTATTTATTTGGTACATAGATATTAAAAAATTTAAAAGAGAGTAACCCTATTCAATCAAGAACTACCCTTACAATTTAAGAAATATTGCATCTTCAGGGTGCAGGGGATAACCCATTGAGCAATTTTCCCATCAACACTGCAACATCACTGAAGCCACCAAATCCGAGTACTTTTACACCCTATACCCACCTCCCTGATTCACCTATGTCAAGTTGCACGTGAATTACCCAGAAATAGTTCCACCTGCACAAAAATAATTTTGTTCAGGAAAAACGTTTCAGATTATGATCAGTCCTGCGTCTGTCTACTCAGCAATATAAATCTGAAGAAGGCAGCTTCAGCTCAGGCAAGATTATTTTGTCTCACTTAGCACCTCTGCATGCTACAAGCAATCCATTATAACTCTGAAATCCTGAAGAACAATCTGGTTGAGAAAACACGTCTAAACATTTATTCCTTGTTTACCCCTAAAGAGAATCCAACACTGACTTGTTTTGCTTCCACTTTTATTTAGACAACCAATCTGATAAGATCCTCAAATTAAAGTTCCTAGAACTCCTGAACATATTCCCATCTAAGTTGTAAACATAGTTTCTGAAAGTTTGCACCTCCATATAGCAACTGACACAAAGCATACACTGTGCGTACTTGGATGTGGAACATTTCAGCTCTCAGCAAATTGCCATAAAATGTATGCTTCCAAATGTTTATCTGTCAGAAGGTTAAAATCAATTTGACTATAACAAGACTTCAGCGGTAAAGAACATAGTTACAAATTTTTATTATTTTTATCCTTGTAGCATGGGGGTTTATTCCACAATCTCAGGCCAGTGCCTCAAATAAGGCCACACGCACTTCAAAACCAGGTCTCCTGGTTTCACGATCCCTACTTTAGATCCCTACAATCTCTTTTTCCTCACACATTTCCAGTATTACTTAACAGAAGATTGGCTCTGGGCGTACTTTTAACTTTCAGAAATACAGGTAGCACTTCAATAATAAAATACTATGAAAACAATGCCCAGTTTTAGCCAGTTAGTTTTGTTTTCTCCAGGAAGGAGTTGACACTCACCTGACTGAAGATACCAAGCTACTGAAAAGTCAAACAAAACCCACCAGGCCAGCAAGAAGTGATGCTTTTCCTTCTCATTCATATTTGAGCTAGTCAGAATTACAATTTTTCCAACATTTAACAGGCAGTGAATTTGTTGATGTACCAATTAGCACTCCACTACAAAGAACACACTCCTAATTAATAGCTGGCTTATGGGAAGAGTGATGTTAAGGATTTGGTGGTACCTCCAGATGCACTAAAAAGTGTGAAAGGAGCGCTGGTTGATGCAAAGAAAATCTGTCTGTACAAAGAGACAATCAATGTATTTAGCATCTATCAGCTGTAAAAGGAACTCACATAAATGTAATGGAGGCATTTCCACATTACTTCTGTCACACTGTGTAAACCTGGACATCTGCTTAGGATAGCATGTACAGGTTACTCAGTATTTGAGGTCTGCTCTTTTTTTGCCATGTTCTTAATAGACATGAAGAGGCAATAATAATAATTTTCCCATACCTATCTGAAACATGCACACGTTAAATAAATCTTCACAAACCCTCCTGTAAGACCCCTTCCCTCTGGTGACACCCAGATTTCTCTTTTTACCTTAGGAAGAAGGCAGCCAGTGCAAAGAGAGACATAAAGTACAGCTGCAAGACACAGCCACAGAGAGAGTTTGTATGAATCTTATTTCAGGTCAGAGCTATGCGTTATGAAACTCCAGCACACCTTGCGAGTGACCTACATTGCGAGACTGAAACCCACTAACCTACAGAACCACCCGAAATCCCGCAAAATAGGTCAGTGGGTTTCCTCGTAAGAAGAATTATGCTGACAAGTAGAGATGCACATAATAAAGGACATGAAGAGCGCATCCTCTGCCAAACCCAGCAGCACTCAAAGCTGCTATCTCTCGCCCTGCTGCCATATTCCTGCACACCAGCAAGACTTCCCAGAAGTGCCGCGAACTTCTGCGTTTCTCACCGATGGGCCATGAAAGGACCTATCTGCTTGTTCAAGCCTGATGGAGCAGGAAGAGGAGGAGCAGCACCGCAGCAAGGAATGGCGAGCCTACAGGCAGCAGAACTGTTTAATTCATGTTGCTAAAGCAAAGTGGGGCTGGCAGCAGCCCGGGTACAAGTGACCCGTACAAGTGATTCACCATCAGCCCGGAGTTACAGCAGGGTATGCAGTCTATACCACAAAAGCTGGATGTGGCCAGCTAAATAACCCATCCACAGCACACTACCTGCCAGCCTTCATCCCTCACTGGTCTTGGATCCCATGCATTGCTTTCAGGGACCTAATAGTTCAGCCAAAACAGAGCCCCGCAGCACTATAAGCTGATGGGGAACACGAACAGGCAGCACAGGAGAGCCACCAAGATGCCACAGGAGCCGAGGGTGGCCGCAGAGAACCACACTTTGCATCCACCACCTCCCTGCTCTCAGCTATTGCACTGGTGAACACTGCACAAATGCTTTTCTATTTCCAGTTTATACATGGTTCCACTTATTAGGTGAACCCTACACCGATGTGCATATACATAGGCCAACCGTGCAAATGCAGCAGCCCCTCTGCAGCCAGCTGACGGGAACATGAAACAATCAGGGCAATTAAGAAAGGCACGCAGAGAAAGTTGCTCGGCATTCCTCTGCCTACCAGTTCCCCACGAGGACCTGCTGAGAGCCAGGGCCAGTATCCCAGTGGATGCAGCGTCTGTTTACAGCAATAAAAGAAAGTAACATACCCTCTCCTCCTACACGCACATACAAACTTTGACTTAGATTCCCATCTCCTAAAAAAGCAGCCTATGGAGGAAGGGAAAAATTAATAATATCCATGCTGCATATGATCAGTGATAGATTAACACGCTCAGTGTCACGGTTTATCTATTAGATCTTTATACAGTCTCCAACAGAAATCAGAGATCGATCTTCAAACCTTACTATCCACAACCATTTAACCCAGCTGGGTAATCCCCATGAAACCTGTAACACAGATCTTACTATGTTATTTAACATTTTTCCGTAATTAAAAACCACCACAACAGGTATAGTTATTATTATAGGATCCTACCCAAGTGGCAGAAGCAAAGTGAGTCACAGCAGCCACCAGGCTACCTGCTGTGTTTGTCACCTACAGCATTTCAGCACACAAATTTGACAACCATAGCAAAGGGATATTGCAAGGTGCTGCACGTCAATACTGAGGATCCTCCCTGCTGAGAATGATTCCCCAGAGATGCTGAGACCCAAGAGAAATCCTGGGGTAACGGTAATGAGATCATTAATGTCAGAGCCAAACACCAGCAAAGAGCAAATCAGGACACAACTCTTACTTCTTTCAAAAGCCCTGATGTACAAGACATCAGTGCTACACTTGCACCAGAATGACAGATAATAGCTGATCTGAAGCTGAACAGCTTCATCTGCTCAGATAAAGTCTCACAGACTAACTCTACGCTAGTTAAAAAGTAAGTGTAGCATGAATCTGCACCAGTAGCCAGTTCATAAGGGATCAAAACCCCAAGCCACATGGCTGAGGCACCTAGGGTCCAGCAGTACAAGTCATAAAGTCAAACTTGGTGTATCGTCAGACCTCAGCCCCAGAATTTGGGGCTTGCTGTGAACAATCAGCATTGTCTGCTTGTAAAAGGTTAGGTCTGCAAAAGGCTCCTCCTGTCCTTAGCTCCCATGCCCTAGCGGGTTTGCCAGACCTAGTAAAAACACTCATCAACAAACTCAGAAAGTAACAGCTCATTACTTTTAGACAGTGCTGGTAAACAAGGTGCGAGACAACAGAGGCCCGAAGAACTCCTTGTGTGCAGGCAAATATTCTGCAAACAGGTATCAGGCATTCCAGCACTCAAAACCACCTAGGCAGAATTACACTGTTCCCATCCATTACCCACAAAGCTGTCCCCAAGGGGGCATGTCTCCAGGATCTGAATGGCCCCATGGAGCGCTGGCATGGCTCCAGGCTGGTACAGACCAGGCTTTGCTCCACCTGATCCAACTGCCATTTAACTTCAGCGATCAACGGGAAAAATAGGGATGATTTAACCATAGACCTAAACGGCCAATTAGTAAAACAAATATTCCAGAGTAAAGGCACTGACATCCCTTCCACAAAAGCTTTTTCCAGACAAGTCATGCACTCTATTTTTATAGAAAATAACCTACTTAAAGGCCACTACGATGCTAAATAAAACCCACCTTAATGCAGGTGAAAGCTATTTAGCTTGAAAGAACAGAGCGAAACCACTTTGCTTCTAACCTACACCACAGCTACACACCAAAGCAAGCATTTTTAAAAGAACAGTCTTGCAAATAGATGGCTAATAAACAGGGCATACATTAGTTGTATGGCGGTCTGGATCATGAGCCTGACTCCTCATTCCAGGAATAGCAGGACTATCTGGTATCTATTCTGGTCATCCCAGCTTGGATGCAGAACAAGAGAATACTTTCAATGGTGACATGGATAGTAGTTTACGTCCTTCAAGGTGCTAGCTTAGATCCTGCCAACATGCAAAGGAATTTTCTGGAGAACTGATGGGGAATGAAGGCCATCTGAGACACCTGTTCCAGGCAAGACAAAATTCATTTTAAAATTCTGGTGAATCGTTTCAGCTCAGCCTCCCCTCAGAAGAACAGCAGATGAGTGAAACATGGATGACATATACTCCCCGAGCCCTCCACAATGTTCAGACCACTTGATGCAATCTCCAAACTATGCACTTCGGGTATACAGGTATTAGCAACAAATACAACAGATCTACTTACTAAGTGCATGCCTTGCAGAGGACATACACACTACAACTTGTTAGTTTTTTATATAAAAGTCCCATTGTTTTGTTAATTGGCATGTCAGACATCCCATTGTTGCTCTCTCATCTTCCACTGACTTTTTTCAGCGCATTTCTCTGTAATCAAGGGACACTGATGATAGAGGGTGTAAAGTCTGGACAAGAAAAGCACTTGTTAGAGAAAAATTACATCAGAGAAGCTCCATCACCTTGCACAGCCATGCCCAGGAGGAGAGACGAAGCTACAAGAAGAGGTGTACAGGAACGCAACATACACAAACCATCAGAGAACCAAAGGGGAAGAGGAGTAAGAATACCATTAAGAAAAACAAACGTAAGCAGGGAACCATCGTCTACCCTCAAATAGGAACACACAGCTCCCCGTAACGGGAAATATAAGGCCAAATTCTGACCTCACATTCCTAGGAAATCCAAAGTAAACTTTCCTTCTGCGTTTGAAGAAGTAATGGATATTGGAAGGGAATGCATGTCCACGGAGCAAAGTTCCTGGCAGAAGTTTTAATTCAAGTCTTCTCCTGTGTGCGGGAGCTCATGGGGCTACACCACAGCAAACCACCAGACGAACCGCAAGAGACAAGTGGAAGTGGTGGCCAGCACCAGATCCCTGTGCTGTTACACCAATACAAAAACCTCCGGGAAAGGAAAAATTATTGTACACCCCAGCAAAGACATTACCATTGCTAACTCCCAAGCCAACCAGTTAAATCATCGTCTCGCCCAACTGACTGTTGAACATACCTTCTATCTTTGCCGTGACCCTCACAGAAGGAAAATGGTAGAAAAACTCAACATACTTGCCTAAATAGAGCATAATAACATTTATCCATAAAATAGCAAGAATAAAGTTGAGGAAAGGGAGTTAGTGATATACTGTAACAAATCCAGTATTCAAGTAAGTATACTACAGGTTTAATGTAATCTTTGCACGACATCTCCCAATTCTCTGGAGATGGATTTGACCTCATTTTTATTTAAAAGTGCAACTGAAATATTTATAAACAGCCCCTTGAAAAAGTATTCAGGTGCAATTTAACTGTTTAGCATCTACAGTGACTTTGACTTGGCATATCAACTCTAAAACTCCCTGTGTTTGAAGCTCCTTTTACAAGATCCTAGGGAAAGGGCATAGTTGGATCTAAGAAAGTAAAACTTCTAACTGCCGCCAGCCACCCCTCCCACACACCAACAGATTATGTCGAGTCTGAAAAAATACACACACAGTGAGAATTAGCTTACATCCTAACTAGTTCTCAAATCAGAGAATATTTATCACCCAAAGTAAATTCTTCTTTAGCCAGCAAATAACTGGCTTCACAGTGGAAGGGGGGGTGGAAAGTAAGTTGTACCAGATCTTAATCAAAAAAATGGGGGTACTGTGATTGCCCACAGTAATTCAACGAAAACCAGTTGCCTCACAATGTCTACAATATCTGCCTTTCACTACTTTGTTGAGTTTTTTTAAAAGTGAGTTTGATAAATTTCCGATAAGTGTTACTGAAGTAAGCCTAATGAAGCAAGGCATCTTTAAATGTGGAAAAGTGTCATCAACTTGTCAAACTGCAACTTAAAAGTCAAGCTCATCAGACACCTTATATTTCAAGTAATATATTATCATCCACAACTCGTTAAGTATCTTTACATCAGTCATTTATTTAAAAAATTCTGAAGAATTTCCCCGGCATCGACTCATACGTCACATACTGTAACACTCAAAGCAATACCACAACAAAGAACTCTGACCTCCCAGGTCTTCTCAACATACGATGATCACTCACAACGTTCAATCACTCCTGCTTTCAGTTATATTTATTCATAAATGATATAAATATGCAAGAAGACATGATGGTGCATTGAATGTTTTAAATACTTTCTCAAATTCTACAAACAAAAGCAATTTAAAAAGCAGCAAAAATGAATAGAAAGCTGATGAATTAAATGAATTAAAATTAGAAGCCATTCATAAGGGTCCATTAAAACCTAAACAGAAGTACAATGTTCTAGACCCGAGGATCACATCTGCAAGGAAGGCTACAGTTCTTCACCCAAAATCATCAACTGCTATCCCTCTTGAGAGCTCTTTAAAAGACAAAACATCTTACTACCTCAATAAATAGTTTGAAAATTATCACAAAAAAAAAGTAAGGGCACGCAAGAGAAAGCTGCTGCTCCCAAAATGAACATCAGCAAATGACAATGATCGAGTCTGATAGAAGACACAACCCATATGGACTCCTACATCTCATTAAGGCTCTCCTCTTACAAACACCCGTGCACACGCTTGACGTGAGGCTGCGAGGACTCGCGGTGACTGCAAGGCTACGCACTGTAGTAGCACAGTTAAAGACCAGGTGGCTGCAGGATACACGAGTTTCACCTGAGCCAAACAGGGAAGCCAAGGAAGACAGAAAACCCCAGAAATCAAGCATTGACAAAACGGGACTGAACAAAATGAGTGAAGAATCAGCTCCAGGTGCATACAGAACATTACTGTCCCAAAAGCTCTACCTTACTCAATGCTGTAACTACGCTATTTAGAACTGGTTTGAGCTCAAGACCTCTGTATATTTTGTACTTGTAAGCGATGCGCATCATAAAACACACCACGGAGTACTACAGCGCTCTGCTGCGGTTAACTCGGAGAGTTTCAATGGCCCACAAGCATGCTCCCCATTAAAAATGTAGGCACTTCACATTGTTTAAAGCACAGCCTGAACAATAACCAACCGAACACGCTTTCACCTCCTTTGTCAATCAAGTCAAGACAGCCAAGTCATGCAAACAGCCTGCTGATGAGAGCATCTCAATACGCTGCTTCACTCAAAGGAGGAAAACGAAGCCTTTCACAATGGAAATCTTTTGGACTACTTCCTTGGCAGAGCAGAGCGATGGGAACTCAAATTTGGAAGGTATAATGTGAACAAAATCAGAAATCAACATGGTAGAACAAATCAGAAAAAGAAAGAAAAAGACAAGCACCACACGCCCGTTTTAGCACCAGACGATATTTCCAGGAAAAACTTTTTGAACCCATTAATTGGAAAGTGCAAGTTTTGGGGGGTTTTTTGGGGTTAAATTAACTACTGTATGTCAGCTTCACCATCTCGTAAAGACTTCCACAGTTCCTCGGCGCGAGGCAATCAGAGAGACCTGACAGCTAAAGCTTTCAGCAATCCACACCATTCCCATACTGAGCACAAAGCCGATTCCTTTCGGATGACAACAGACACCGAGAGATCAACATCTCGGGAAGGGAGTTGTTGTTCTCATGGCAGCTTTAGTTTCAGCTGTTTCCTTTCTCACTCCCTAATCCTCAATCATTTCTACTCCTGTAGAAAACACAGGTAAATCACCCAAACCATAGAAAACCAGCTGCCCCAAACTACAGCCAGAATATTTCTGGCTGCCCGCGGATCTCCGTGAGGTCCTCCGTGCATCAGCGACAAAAAGGCACAGAACAACAAAAAGATTCAGGTCGCCGCCACATCCATGAAACATGTCTTCCAGCTCCAATTAAACGCTTGAAAGAGAATTTTTAAAATCCACACGCTTTTGAATGGGGACAGAAGGGACTGCATCAGAGGGAAAGGGGGGTGCAACCAGCCGATATCCAGGCAACAGTGGGAAAAAAAAAAAAATCAACAAGTCGGCAGAGCCCAGCGCAGAGCAAAGGCTGTGTCGGAAGGTGCGGACATACCTTGTGGAGGTGCCTTTCCTGACATCGCAGATGCTGCATTTGAAGGCTTCGGCGCTGTTCCTGAAGGTGCACACGCTACAATCCCAAAAGCCTTCGTCGGCTGCAGGTTTGGCTTGCCTTTTCGGCCTTGAGGAGGGGGAGGGAGAGGGGGAAGCGTGTGTTAAGTGTGTACGTGTGTGTTTGGGGAGGAGGAGAGAGGCGGCGGGAGGAGGAGGAGAGAAAGAAACACACACATGAGAAACCATGTTACAGAGCCCCGAAACCCAGCGCCTCCTCTCACCGCCGCTC
>VXBO01007135.1:2531397-2573779 GCA_013400135.1 Rhinoptilus africanus
CGGAGGGCCGGGGCAGCCGGGAGCGGAGCCCTGCTCCGTGCCCTCTCCTGTGCCTTCCCGGACACCCCGGCTGCTGCCTGTGTGAATTTCCATCCCCCTTGGGGTCCGGCCGCTGGCCTGCACAGCGCCCGGCAGCGCTGCCCTGGTCTTCCAGAAACGTTCCTGTCGAGCCCTCAGTGATCTATCAACTCCCCCCCCCCAAAAAAGCACAAGCCATGGTTCTGCAAAACTCCCAGGATGGAAGAAAGTAGCGCTTCCTAAAAAGCAGCAGTCCAGCCCCAAGTTCGGCCTTGCTCCCTGCGGAAGCGCTGGCATGGCGGGCTGGAAGGGTCATGGAAAGGACTAGCCTTTGCCAGCTTTGCTGAGCTACTGTTCAGGCAGGGCCGGCTCCTCCGGAGGAGACGTGGGCAACGGACAGCTCGGGAAGGGCAGCGGTAAGGAGGGATAAAGACAAAAGTTGGTTCAACCCCCCTGAGCCGCAGGATCGCAAGCCTTGGTGGGCAGATGGGTTTTTCAACACACTTTCCCAATTTCTCAGTGGCGACTAAGCCAAGTGAAGAGCAAACTTCATCCCACGTCCAGAAACTGGGGCTGGTGGCTGCCCGGGGCCATGCCGGCGGAGCGGGGCAGCAGGGCCAGCCTGACGACATCTGGGCAAAGTTAACCACCTATGGCTGAACACAAGGGGAAAAAATAAAGAAAATTGTTAGTTAAAAAACAAATCCAATGTGAGAGGCTTAAGGCAGGATATGCTCCTTCCATGACAGGGGTAAAGCATAACCGTATCCTGCTCTTTGAAGTGATCTGGGCTTACTCACAGAAGTTTTTCCTCCTCCACTGATGCCCATCTTAACAGTCAATCATGCTGACAGACTCACGGCTCCGTATTTAATAGCTGCCCGTGATCCATTTACCCTACCCAGCCCCTCCAGTCTCACACAGGTAATTTAACCCTTGCCAGCACCTCCGCCAACCACTTAATTGCAATCTGTACAGATGAAGACTTCCAATGACTTCTTTTTTCTACGCCACACAAGTTCCTGAACAATACAGCGAGAAGCAGACATACTCCAAGGGCAGAGTTAGGGTTGCGCAATTATCACATGTAGGAAGTGTCATTTTCCCGTTGCATCTGCTGTTTTCCAAACATTTTTGCTCTTTTAGATTACAGCAGTAGCGTTTGCTTCGGGAATGTGTGTGGGAACAGTAACTCAGCAGTGCGCATGGGGTCTGGTAAGCGCACACAGAGTCCTGGCGTGCAATTACCACCAGAACTTAATGGCAATGCAGTTTATGGGGACATGACAACATGTTTGGGAACAGGACGACATGTTTGGGAACAGGACGACATGTTTGGGAACAAGGGCAGCGGAGAACCTGAGAAGCAGCACAGAAAGGCAGAAAGCACTGAAATTTTGAATTGGAAGGAGATCGGGGCATGATCTGACTCCTGTTTTCTGCCACAGCTGCTTCCCTTTGCTCCCGTTGCCACGTTAAACAGAGCGACAGCCACCACAGGCACAGACTAAGTTCTTGTGGAAACGCCAATGAGCCACGGCCCGTTTTTAGAAAGCAATTTATCTCCTCAAAAAAGTTCCAGGGTTGATGTTTTCTTTTCACAGCAAAAGTTGTTTTCTTTCCAAAAACCTACTACATCCTTTCTTATCAATTCCCCTGGAAACCTTCCTTCCTCAGCAAATAATGCTCTCAAAGTCACGTGTGAAAAGCTTGGCAATCCAAGTATAGTGTGACTTCATTCAAACACGGGCATGTACCGGGAGGCGATCATTCCCAGCACTCTTCAAGCTGCACTTTGGTGTCTCTGCCTTCGCGGGCAGTTTCTGGAGGAACCATGGCTGCTGGTGGGCTCACACGTTGATCCAGCTGGAGCTTTTGGGATACTGCATCCTGCAGACAGCACTTCCCTGTTGACTCTTCCAGGCACTGACCCACCAAGACAGGGACAACTGTCAGAAATCAGGGGCTGAAAATACAGTCAAACTGAATTAAAACTGCCTCGGTGAGGTATTTCTTTCATACCATGGTGTTAGCACGGGGAGTTATCCTGCCGGCCTCAAAATTCACCCAGGTGGCATGGGGAGTGCACCCTACTGAGCATTTGAGGATTCTTAATGGCGTTTGGGCTCTCATGTGCTCGCAGGGCAGCCTTGGGGAAGTCATTTAGCACTTCTTCTCATTAACTCCAGTAGTCTGGAATTGAAAAGTGAAAGCAGTGAACATCTAAGCTCACACCTGAATGCATGGCACCAGTTTTCAAACCAAACCCATTCCAGCTAAATGTTTTGGACTCCACAGTGCTGTTCAGGTGGTGGTAAACCCACCTGAAGAAATTCCCCCCCTTGCCTCCAGAAGATGCTGCTTTCTCAGCGGTGCCAACAGTGTGCAACTCCGTGCTTGAGAGCGCTCTCAACTGCAAGAGGACCCTGTTAACCCACTTCTGTCCACCTCTCACATTCCCCCACCGAGCATATCTTTAACAACACAAACCTTGTAGAGAGATACTGGTTGCAGATACTTCCAGGGCATGACCAGAGACACGGCACCGGGGCGGGCACGCTCACAGCGCCTGGGAGAGCAGGGCATGAGCCTCTTGGGCCAACCTGGCTGGAGCTCGTGCGCAGATGGCTTTGCCCAGTACATCCTTCACGTCAGGTCCGGAGATGTTGGCATGAAACAGCTGGAGCATGGTTACCCCTCTGCACTGGCTCAGCATCCCCATCTCCCTTGCCTGAATCATCCCTCACCCCAGCAGCGCCGCAGCTGCTCCTGTTCTTTGCTTCAGCCCCAAAAGCAACGGACGGTCCATATCCGCTATGGAGCAGCTGGCCAGGGATTCTCGGAGCACCCTGTTAATAGCCTTTTCAGTGCAGCGAGACCTCCAAAACCTGGGGTGCTGAGAGCACAGGGATAATTCCCGGCATCTGGACCATCCATATAAACGGATTTAAAACTGAACTGGGATGCCACGCACGCAGCCAAAGTCAGTATTTGTGCATAGGGTTCAATGCCAAATATAAATATTAACTTGAGCTTCTCGGCCCCGTTGGTCACTGTGGTAAATATGCATTTTTGTAATTTTGCATCAGATATGTGTAACTTCTCAGAAGTGACTGCTGTCCTCAACAGCCTGAAGTCTAACCACTAGTAAATGACTTTTCTGTGGATTTAACAAGGAATTTGTTACACAGGAGTGGGAACTGGGCTCAGGACACGGGTCTCTCTTAGTTTAGCCAGAGCTATAAAGGATCAGAAGTGATGCTGCTGCTCTCTGGGGCAGGGAAGTTGCGTGTCGCCACACGATTAGCACCTTTTAGTAGAAGAGGGTGGAAATGGAAATTAGCAATTGAGGGTAGAAATGGTGAACCAGCTACGGTAGAGCACCTTAACAGCCAGCATTCATTTCACTGTGTCCTGCTGAAGGGGGTTAAATGTGTTTGGCCTCCCCAGGTTTCCAGGATGAAGAGGAGACATCAAGGGGAGGGGAAGAAAAAGGGGCTGTGTGAAGTCCGCCAGCTTTCACACAAAGTAGCATAATGTTTGCCGTACCATGAGAGCATCCTTGGCAAGGGAAGCAGGAGCCTACGCTCAAAAGCCTGGAAGTCTTCACCACAAAACAAAATACCAAACCAGAAAGCATGTGTTGGCCAGAGACGCTGGTGGCCAACTAACCGCACCCTCGCTTGCTTTCAAAGCACGGCATTAACTGCCATCAGCTTCAGGTGCCGACATCAGCGAGAAGTCAGGAGGAAACTACTCTTGGAAGTCTCACTTAGCACTTGATGGCATCTTTGAAAACGTGGCCCAGGCTGAGTTCGCAAGCTTTTTGGGGAAAAGCATTGTGCTAGGGATTGTGTAAACACAGCACTGCCTGACGGATGGCCCTGGTGCACCACAGAGATTTATGCGTGCTCCGGCAAAACATACCGAATTAACAAGCGTCTCAGATTAATGCAGGGACACTAAGAGACTTCACTGATAATTGCGGGAGAGAATCAAATGATAAGGAAGAGTTACCACACAGTGTGCCATTTACCAGACTTCAGTAAAGATTCAGATGCGCATTCAGATGGGATTTTTTTAGCTGAGCTGGGAGGAAAAGCACAGCAAAGTAGGCAGGGGATGAAGCAAGAGAACCACAGGGCTGGAGGAAGATCGCTGGTAGAGCTCCTCAAAAAAACTGCCTTGGGATGAACGTTACTTGATATTTTCCTTAGTGACCCCATTAGGAAAAGGAGGGATTGCGCTAATAAGCTGAAGGTGAGAAGCAGAACGTCACATCGGAAGAAGAGAATAACTTTGAGAGAGCGCAAAGTGGAAGTGGGATGAAATCTAGTGTTACTGACTTAGGCAGCTGGGTGCTCCTAATAACGCTTTCTGACACAGAGCAGAAGCTCACTGGGAGAAGACCTGTCTCAGGTGTTTGTGTGCCGCTGGCGTGACTTAGCTCCTGAAAAGGCCAGTGTCAAGCAGAGGGTATCAGAAGAAGTACCAACGAATGGAGACAGGGAAACATATAAAGGCAAGATCTTGGAATTACCGTTCTCTAGACAATTCTTCAGTTGAATAAAAAAAATATGTTCAAGCTGCGACAAGCATGGAGAAGACTTTCTAGGATGGTCAGAGGAATGGAAAGCCTACTTTATGAAAGAAGTCCCTACAAACTCATCCCAGGGAAACAAAGGCTGGGAGGGGATATGACCTCTCTTTAAAAAATACACCGGGGAAGGAGACAGCACATCGCAGCAATAAAAGAGCTAGCAGACAAGAAAGAAGAGCACAACTGAGCTATGCTGGACGTGTAGGCTGGAAACCAGACATCCGTTTCTAACCTTCGGAGGAGCAGAAACAGCCTGGCAATGGGAGGAGCAAAGGCAGTCAATGTAAAGATGGACCTTGATCGCTTACAGAAGGAATCTCGCAGCGAAGCAGCTCACACGGTCCCTCCTGCCCCTGTGCTCCCACTGAGGTCAGACCCTACTGCTGTCATCCGAGTCCTGCCTCTCCCACCCGCACCAAATCAGCTTGTCTGACTTGTTTCCAGCCAACAGATCTCAGTAGATGCTCTCTCAAGGGAAGGAGAGAGGTACAGGAGGAAAAAAAAAACAACTCTTCATACAGCTTTTGTGCCTAGAAATGGATTTCTCAAACACCCAGGGATTTGCAGTGTGCTTCTACATTTGGTATGTGTGTTTTTCCTCCCAGAAAAATTAAAGCTTCCTCTATTCAGCAAAATAAGGGTGTATTTAAAGTTTTCTTTTTTTAACGTAATCTATTTATAACTAGTCTTTCCTGGGTTCTTTGGAAAATAGTTTTAGAACTGAATTAGCAAGTGATCAAATACCGACTATCAGGAACTTCAAACACTAAGCCAAAAACTTTCTATCAGAAACAGCCAAAGAACAACGTAGTAGAAAAACGATCTGAAAGATGAGGAGCAATATGCAAGTAACAGCCAGTGCCAAGAATCTCCGGGGTCTGCAAACCCTTAAAATGCCAGACAGACAGGGGTTGAAAACAGCCTGAAAAGGTAGGGAGGCATAAAAAAACTCTGCACGCAACAGTGTTAAATATAAAACTTGGCCGAATAGAAAAGAAAGCCAACAAAAACTAGAGGCTCTAGCTAAGCATCCTGCACGTTGTATTCTACAGATAGCAAAGGCTGTGCAATTTAAATCTGTAATCCCTTCCCAAGCAAAGAGGCTTTTGCAATAGCCCAATCTGGATGTCACCAGCATATGAATAGGCATCTTGGGACTGCTCTGGAGAGCAGAGGTCAAAGTTTAGTGATGTATGTAGTTGTCTCCCTAATGGATCTTATTGATTATTATCCATAGAAACAAGCAACATCTCCAAATCTGCCTCCCACTTTGTGCTAGATGCTGGCAACCAAGAAAAAGCACCTTGATCTTCCAGCTCCACGCTGTTTGTAGAACATTGAAGCCCGCGACAAGGAAAGACACAAAGCTGCTGAATAGTCTAATGAAACACGGCAAGTGGAAACTGGTAAATAGATCAGTGTAATATCTGCATAGCAATGATACATGGGAGCTCAGTGTCAAAAAATAACATCTCATAAAATACAAAAAAAATATTAGGATAGGATGAGGAGGGGAAAGAAGGAGGGAAACTAACTAGTCAACAACATTGCAATTCAATCACCTAAGTAAATGATGTGTCGTGGAAGGGGCTGAAAAATCCCAGTACCGATAGAGCCAAATCCACACTTGTCCAACCGCAGGTATCCCAGCAAGGTATCTTAAATATTGCAGTGAAATTGTCATATCTCTGATACAAAATAGTGGTAATAAGTTGGCCTCTTCACAGCACAGGCATAATTTTGCTGCGGAAACTTCAACGGCAGAGAAAAAACGGAAAAAGCACCAGAAGGACTGGACTGAAAGTACCCGTGCTATTTCTTCCTACTCTCACGACCACTGCTGTGGCAGCCAGCTGGGACGGTGGCGTGGGCAGAGCAGTCTCAGGTAGGGCACTCCCCCTGGGGGGAAACTAAGCTGGCAAATTAGCAAGGGTGAAGGTGATTATTAGGTCTCTTCAGACTTTCTGAGTTTTGCAAGATAGACCCAGAGAAAGCAGGCTCACCCTCGAGACTTCGGTACTTCCACTTCTGGCTGCTGCTAGAAACATGAAGTGGGGGAAAAAAACCAATAACACGAGCCGAACCCTGTCTATAATATTTCAGAACCTCAGGAGAAATCCCATTTGGCTTCAGAGTTAGGAAGCATCTGTGTCGGTAGGAAGGTTCTGGCTCACTCTGGAGATGTTTGCCCTCCTCCATATGGAGACGTGGCCATTAAGGCAGGCCTGAGGTCTGGCTGTCTGCTCTGTCCATCCTCATCCTCACCCACCTCCATCTCATGGTCTGCAGGCGGAAAAGGGGCAGAGGAGGTTGGTGCCAGTGCCGCTGTGCTCTCCTGGGCTGCCAGGGTCTGCACACCTGAAAAAACCAGAAAGGCACGTGAGTATAAAGCAAAGTACAGACTGTGTCATCGGTACTGAGGCCATAGCACAAACCAGATCAGCAGTAACTGCATTTACACCAGCGGAACCGTAACAACACAATCCCAGACCCTGCCAGGAATGTTGTTATTCAATACACAGCTAAGTCATAAAACAACAACCCTGCCACACACTCAGTTTTCTTACAGGTACAGCAAATTTGGCTTGCTCTGGGGCGTATGAAGGGACCAGCTCCAGGCAGTCAGAGATGCTGTGCTCCGTGCAGCTGGCATTAGCATCACTGGCATCTGGTGGGAGCGCAGCTACGCAGAACTCACCAAAACAACAACAAAAAAAGCCTTTTTTCTTGTAGAGTACAGCTGAATTCCCTTCCTCACCTTCCCTTAACAGATGTCAGAAAAAGCATGAATGGCTGCAGCTCTGTGCTTGACTCTCAGCTTTCACACTTACCGCAGAGCCGGCCTAGTGTTTCTGAACCCAGTTCTGGAAGGTGTTGCTTTTTGAAAAGAAAAATAGAGAGAAAGAAAGAAAAAAAAACCCAAACCCCCTTAAACACTTCATGGTAAACTCCTTCAAAAAGAAAACTTGCTTCAAGCCAAAAAACATTTGCCAAGTTTCAACTAAATGTGAATTTTCACTATGCTGCAATAAACACCTCAATATGGGGGTTTCAAAATGAGAATGCTGAGACAACTTTGCTCCAAGCTGTTTAAATATATATATATATGAGGCTTTTTTTTTTTTAAAAAAAAAAGAAAAATCAAACTACCCCAAGGAGACATTTTATGGTGCTTCAGTTTTATATATATAAAAAAAAAAAAAAAAGGCAACCTAAACCACAGAGAAAGCAAAATGAAAAGCCATGGATTCATCTGTTGCCCATCATCCTAGTCGAGCAGGAAGATGTAGGCAGGAGCAGGACTCTCTCCCCAGAATCACAGGTCTGGATGCCATTGCGGCAGATTAACCCGGGAGCACTACAGGAAGAAAGCGTTTCCAGGAGGGAGAAGTAGTCTGTTGCAGAAATGCACTTTTTCAAATATCTTTTTAAAATCTCCAGAACCTACCTGGCCATTTTATCTTCTCTAGACCCCAGCCAGGGTTCCGGTGGACTCTGCAGCACACAGCGCTGCTTTCTGAGCCCGATGCCTCCTTCCCCGAGCACCGCACCAAGTGACGCCTGCCACGCTCGTAGGCATCGGCGGGGCTCCAGCCAGGCTCTCCAGCAACTGATAGTGATGGTGTGAGCCATCAAGTGTTCCTGGGACTGGAAGAGTCTAAATCCTTGGCTGCTCAGCTGTTGAATGGCTTCTCTTACGCTTGGGCTGGTGCGTAAGGTGGGATTCTGAGAAAGCAGAGCTCTGGATGCGAAGTGTGAGCACATCAATCTTCTCTCAGGGCCAAGTCTGGCTGCCTGCTTTGCAGACAGCTGCTGGTTTGGTTTGGAATGTACAAAAATGCTCTTAAATCCAATTTAGGCATTAAAGGAAAAAAACCCCATGAGTGCTATATGGTAGCTTTGCAGCCCCAAAGGCGTCCGCAGCTCCTGAGGGGACAGCGGTGCTGCCGTCACCGGTCCAAAACTGGTGTCACGGTGCTGCCAGCTACAGCATCCCTGCAGAGACGAGCAGCAGGACTCTGCTGCCAGGGCGACCAGCAGCCTTAGGCTGTGTTTAATTCTGGCCGGCTCCCTTGTGCCGTCGCACCTAGGACAGATTGGGAAAGCTGCAGCTAGAGAACAACCCCAACTTCTGCAGGGGAAGACCGTGTTTGGGAGCGCAGCCGTGAGTTAGCTAAACTTGTCCAAATAAAGGAGAGGGAAAAAAAGCTACTTACGCTGTTTCCCCAGCCCCGGAGCAATATGTTTCCCTAGGATCAATTTGTAACAGGTTGCTGTGTTCAGAGCTAAAATTAATCTTGCACCAGGGCAATGAATTAAAAAAATGGAGAGCTTACTGCATTCATTGCTAAAAAAATTAATCTTCTGCTGAGAGCTTCCTTTTCTACTTTCCAACTGGCCACCTTGCTTTCGTTCAAGGAAAGCCCGAGTAAGAATGTAAAACCGTTTCCAGGTGGTTTTGGTTAAAGCAAACAAAGAGCCGTGAATTGTGTCAGAGCCTGGTTTCAGGCATGGCAGAAGGTGGAGGGTTAGCCAGAAAGAGAGAACCGCTGCTGCTGAGATACAGCCACTGGCCTAATTAGGTGGAATAGCTATTAGCAATTCCACCTAATTAGATAATTAGATTAATTATCTAATTAACTGAGATTGTTGTTAGACAAAGGCAGGTAGAGCCTCAGAGGTGATAAGAAAGATATCAGGGCAAGGTTACGCTGTGATTTATATTGATTTCTTTAACAGTTCAAGAACTCCCCTGGTTCCCACATTTATTTACCCTAGTCTTGCTCCTCCTGGGTTGTTTTAAGGTGATTACAGCAGGGACGGGGGGAGTACTATTTTTTTAAAAATAGAAAAGAAGAGACAATTGCACTGCAAATTCCACCCCTCTGCTATTGAAAATTCAGGACTTGGTGGAAGGGAGCAACCGGACGGGGCAGGGGGATGCCTTGTGGATGACGACCGCCTGTATCTCCCCACTTCTTGTGCTTGGGTTTTGCTCCGCATCCTCCCCGCAGACCTTTTGGGCTTCCCAGGTTGTTTGTCTGTGGGGAGAGGGATGACATGTGAACTAACGGTGCGCCAGCACCGAACGGTAGCTGTGGCGCTGGCAGATTTTTCCCCATCACTTGCTCTTTGCTCGCAGTGCTGGTGGGAACCACAAGCCAATTAAGGAGGCCTCGTTGCGGTAGACGTGGCGTAAAAGTAGCATTAGAGCATCCTGCCCCAGAGACCCAGCAGTCCTAAATACCCAAGGGCTAGCGCAAGGCAGGTTTGCAAGTTTAATAAGCCAAGTCCTCCTCGCTCAGGCGTGAAGCTAATATTATGCCAGGCAGGCCCGGGTGGAGGAGGCACCGCCGAAGCCTCTGGCTTCCACTGTTTCAGCCGCCTGCTTTCAATTTCGGCATGGTAGAGTCGGACCCATGGTGGAGTCCAGATTTCGGGAGGTGCGGGAGGGCGTGCAACCAGATTGACCCTGCCCTTCCCATCCTACATCTATTGTTAGATGATCAAGGAATTTGACCCACTTCGGGAGTTTCTGGTGGTTTTTCACATTCCATTTGTCCTTTCTGACTAACGTTTCACGCTCGTGTGTCACAGCCCTGGCTCTGTTCCCTGCGGTGGATGTTCAGATTGCTGGAAAAAGATCCAGCTGCTGTATCCCACTGTGTTTAGAGCTTCTAAGCTCTGAGTGGATCACAGATGTTACCCACGCTGGGTTTTGAGGCATCCACTCCATGCGGTAGCCGCACCTGGCATCCTCCCTTCACAGTATCACAGAATGGTTTGGGTTAAAGGGACCTTAAAGATCATCCCGTCCCACCCCCTGCCCTGGGCAGGGACACCTCCCACCAGCCCAGGTTGCTCCAAGCCCCGTCCAACCTGGCCTTGAACCCCTCCAGGGATGGGGCAGCCACAGCTTCTCTGGGCAACCTGGGCCAGGGAACTTGTTCCCTTTTCACCAAGCTTCCCTCCTCCAGCCAGTGGCTTGAATTCAGACCTTCCAGGCATCACACACTCACTCACACCGAATACACAAGCTTTGCAGACTACAACATCATTTTTGCAGCGGCCCATAACAAGTGCAATCAGAGGTGGGCTCTTCCCTGAGTTTTGGAGCTTGGCTGGTCTCTGCTCACTCCGCAGAGCACAACAGGATTGAGGGATCTGGGGAGCAGGACATCCTCAATGTGGTGCCAGCTCTCATGCTCACCGCCCTGTAGGAATCCACAAAAATCAACCGTATGGCAAAAGAAAATCGTTTACACGCCTTGTCAAGAGCTCAAAGGTGACTTATCTTCTCTGGCTTTGGTTCATCCCACAGCCCCTTCCCGCTACAAATGCCTCCCCGCTGCCTCCCCTCACTTCTCCTGTGCACCTCTGAGGTTTCTCTTTCGTACGCCCTCATAACACTCAGCTTCTTCGTTCAGCCTTAATACCTGTGTATAATAATAGCTTAGTAACTTTATAATAGCTCCAGCCTCTCTCCTGAGAGGTGCCGAAATAAACCCGTCTCTCCTAGTTGCAGAGACTGCATTAACAGATCTGCTATTGGTCAAGCCAGAATCATTAAAATCATTAGCGTCCCCTGCTCCGGTGAGTGTGCCTTGGCATGCTTTTCAGCAAGATGCCTCACCCGGGCAGTCGCAGCCTCCCGTGGAAGAGCTGCAGGGTGTAAATGTCACGCCGGTGCCTCGGGCAGCGCCTGGGGCTGGGCAGGCTGTGGGGCATGGGGATGGGGCTCCCCCTCTCCTGCCCGCTGCCTCCGTGCCCCAGGGGCCATGGCCGCGATCTCCGGCAGAACTTGCTCTTTCCTAACAAAACATTTACGTCTCCACGGGAGCTGAAGGGTTGCAAGCGCAGACCAGCCACATCTCTGCAAGCAGCCGTCCATCTGTTAAGAGTATTGGAGCAAGCGACTTTCAAAGCCAACAGACACTTCTTCGCAGAGTTTTTCCACTGTAGAGAATATCACAAAAACTTCTATTTTGTTGTGTCATAATACTGGTAACTAAGAGAGATTTTTTTATCATTTTCAACAAACTCTGAAACCCGTCCCAGGCCTCCGGGAAGGAGCTCTCTTGAACCAGCCACAGGACACGCTGCCCGGGGAGGAGAAGAGTCTCCAGCAGCCCCAGAGAGTCACCTCGCATCTGGAAAAACTTCCTCCCAATGGTTTTGGCCTCCTTGGAAATCTGTCACCAGTGCGCTGAGGCTGTCTCCCGTTAGCCAGCAGGACAGAGGGGGGCCACAAGCCAAGAAGAATGAATTTAAGTCATGTCCAGCAGCAGACTTTTGATCCCCATCGCAAAATCTCATTGTTCTGCTACTGTTTTCATCCAGTTCAACAAGTTTGCAGGAATCGGAGTACAAGAAATCAGGTGACTTAACTTAAAGCCGGAGGCCGATCATCCCCAGAATCTAGCGGCATTAATGTGCTGGTCACATTTGGTGCCGAAGGGCCCGGGTGGGCACTTATTTCATTTTCAGGGCTTGGAAATCAAGCAGCACGTTTCACTGCAGCCCCGGAGTTCAGACCCCAGAGGACAGTAAATCAGGGAACGGTGCACAGACGGGCGCATTGACACTCCTCAGCATAAATATCAATTTTCACACTGTGGTCAGGTTCTGTAAGTCTGGGGAATTGGTGTGGCAACGGGATTTTAACGAGGTCTGGTTGCGATTAATCCCTTTCTAGGCAGTTCCTCTAAACGACTCGATTCCTTGCGATCACTCAGTAATTACGAGACAAAAGCGAACTGTCAGGGACTGCAATGAACAGTTGCATGAAACTACCCAAGGCTGGAAAACAAAGGTACTTGCTGGGAAGTATTAAATCAGCACAGAAGCATGGAACTTACCCGAAATGGAAGGTATATTGGAATGGCTAAGAAATATCATATTGCAATTAATGCCTTACAGGACACTATAGCAGGATGGAGCCTACCTATGGAAGAGCATTGCAATACCAGAGCCAAACCCACAGCTGAGCCTGGCCACCGTGGGCTTCTCCCAGCCACCCTGTCCTTTGGGGGGGGACACCCATCCTGGCTGGAGGGGGAGGAAGCAGCAGCAGCCCCGACAGAGCAAGATAAAGCAGAAGTCAATCATTCAAGTTCCTGCTCTTATATCATCCATCCTCTTGCTTTTACTCCTCCTGCAGAGAAGATTCCCTTCACAGAAGGCAGCCCAGCCGCTGCCAGAGTACGCTGGGAAGAGGGAGAGAGAGTTTGCTTTGCTGGGGAAGCAAACGCCTTCCTCCAGCCGATCTCCATCGCTCTTTATCTGCCCGCAGCTGCTCGCAATCTGGCCCTGCAGATAAGGAAGGCAGCGCGCCCCATCCTTCCCGTTCCTCCAGCCGGCGAGGTCTGGCAGCTCCGTGTTTTCTGGAGCTGGGAAGAGCAGCAGCGCTGTACGGCAGGCCAGCGCGTGGCCAAGTCCCACGGCTTTGGCCGGGAGGTGCCACGGTGTGGCAGCCGGCCACGGGGACGGCAGGCACTGGGGCTCAGCACACATCTGCTCCCACCCCACAGCCCTCCCCGCGCCCCGGGAGTGTGGCAAGGGCAGGGGCTGGGCTGGATCCCTCTGCTCCCTTCCAGATCCATCCCTCCTCTCCATCCTTTTTGCCACCTCCTCCCCGGCTGTAGCAGTAGCTCGGTACCCTCCTTCCTTCCAGCTTAGCAGTACGGCTCTAAGTGCATCCACTGTAAAAGGGCCAAATTCATCCCAGGTGTCCACGCAGAGGCTTAACCGGAGGGACACTTGGGATGGATTTATCCCATTACACAGCGTGTTAATCATATTACTGCAGAAACCTGACGCAGTTCCCAAAGCGCGAGCTGACGAATCCTCCCGGAGCCCGGCGGGCTTCAGAGCCTCGTTCCAGCCTGCCAGAGGTTCTTTTATTCATTAATCATATTTGCTTAATAACCTTGTATCTCTCCAGCGGAGGGAACTGCCAGGCTCGCATAAGGTAATTGTGGGATGGCTCTTCTGGAGAGCTGGAAGTGCCGGCATTTTCAGCCGGTGTGTGTGGCACAGCTCCGTAATAAGTTGCTTCCCTGGCCTCAGCCGCAAGGGCGTGGGGAGGGATGCGAAGCCCTGCGGATGCTAGGTACCCTTCCGGCAGCGCTTCTCCCTCAGCCCAGCAGCAAAATTTATGACAGTGAATTTATGATGCTCTGGGTCTGAGCTGCCTCTTGATTGACAAGCCCGAGCGCAGCAGCAGCATGTTTAGCGCAGGTAATTACTGATGATGTCAAGGAAAAAATTGCAGAGAAGATCCTGTACGCAGCCTGTTAATTGTACCCGTTCCTCTCGCTAAAAGTTTTGATAGGTGTAATCCATCAAATATGCTTTATGCAACTTTGCAGTGGCTGACTGAAGACCAAGTTTATTGCTTTAGAAATCAATGGGAGCAGCACTGCTGGGAGCAGAAGATCCCGTTGGTGTTTCCCATCTCCTGCATCAGCACCCGACGGGCGAGAGGAAGGTGCTCATTCCGGACCCTGCTTCTCTCTGCCGCTCGCTCACTCCGTGCGGTGTCTACTGTCACTGTCCCAGGAGCGTTTTTCGCTCTTATACTCTATTAAAGCCTCTGAGATAAGCGCTCGTGTTGTTCCAGCATGGGCTCTCACTTTGTAGCTGAGGTTCAGGAAATTCCCTTTGATTAGGCTCGTTGAGAACCGACCTTTTAAAATATCCTGTGATTATATCACTGAAAATCTCCAACTGGCACTTTTCCCGAACTCTCTGCTGTTTGTGTGATGTTTATCGATCCGCCCGGGGTTCTCCACCCCCCAGTACACCCGTTTCTGTACAACATCGCCTGGGTGTCAGTCTCAGAGCAAGGCAGAGCGACACCCCACTACAATCCCCAATGTACTATTTTCCTCGCTGTTGATCAGGGAAAGGATTCCCAGCTGGCAAATACTGTGGCCAGAGCATGGAAGTGGTATATTTGATTGCTTGTTCCTGTTCAATATTGTCCATGATTCGGTTGCACCCCAGCAGATGATGCACCGTTTCTTGGGGGGCCGGGGGGGTCGGAGGGGCCGTGCAGTGCCCGTGGGGATGTGGGGACCATCTGGAAAGGGCGTCTGGGAGTGTTTCCTCTCTCTTCCTCTTGCCAGGCAAGGAGCAGTCTCACGTCAGCAGCCTTGCGGATGCAGTTACACTGCAGACGGGGCCGGGTTTAAATCAACCCCAGATGAGCCATCCCCTTCTTCCAGGGGGTGGCAAATCTGATCCAAGTCCCGCCAACCTCGGAGGTGCTGGGTGAGGCCCCTCAGACGGGCAAGACTCAGGTTTTACCTGGTACCCCACAAGCCCTGCAAGCTACTTGTTAATCATCCCGAGGGGAATGAGGAACTGCATCCATTTCCAGTTTACAGCTGGGAAAATGAGAGCGGACGGGCACCCAGGGACCCCCGGGGAGCTCACATGAGGGGTGCTGCTCAGGGCACAGCAAAACGCTCCTCGTTCCTTCTCCTTGGCTCATTCCACCGGAGCAGCGCATCCAGCTCCGATGCCAAGCAGAAATGACGCTGATGGATTACGACAGGAATGTCAGTCTTCTTCCCATCAACGGCACACGGAGACCAGGGAAGACATATGCGTCTGGAGCTGTGTCACTCTTCTTTCTGACACGCACTACCAGAGTCCCTGTTCTGGAAGCAGAAGATCAGGGACCTGCTGGTACATACGTCTGGTGGGGGAGAACTTAGGAAATTCAATTGAAATGCTTTTAAAAAGCAAAGGGAAAGCAGACACCCTCCCAAGGCAAGGAGACTGAGAAGTGCCTCGGCTACTGGGAACAGCTATAAATACAGCCAGGCTGGTTCTGGGAGAGCCCTGATATCGTTTAATAACATTGCTGGAAGGCTAATTGCCTAGTTTAAAAGCAAACTTAATAAGTAGTAACTATGAAAATGTTAGTTCTGAAGTTGCAGGACTGTAAGAAAGCAGACTGGTCTATGCTGTAGGGTAATGCCTTAATCAACGTATTAGAGCAATAATGTGCACTAGGTCTGGCTGTATAAACCTGCTCAATATTTCATCAGCAAGATATTTTTGCCTTGGTTCTCACGGAGAAAAATACTCTCATTTATTTCCCCCAAATAGTGTATTATGATGGATGCAACTGCCAAGCTATAGCTAATGGATGTAACATGATGGAAAACATCATTATTTAGGTGTGGGAAATTGTTCTTTAGGAATCCAGTGTCTGTAGCAAACCTGCACTCCTTGAACCTCAGTTCCACAACGCATTTCAGACGTGGATTTTAAGTGACTGTTTCTAATTAGCGTATCACAGAGCCCTGTCAAAATACCTTTCGGTGAATGGAAATAACGTGGCGCAGGATTTTAAACGGGATCTGGAGAGCGGCTGCGGAACTTGACGCCTGGCTGAGCAGCAAGGAGATGAATGTGGGGACCAGACCCGGCACTGGCGGGTGCTGCTGCCCCTGTGCCTCTCCTGCCCCTGTGCCTCTCCTGCCCCTGTGCCACTCCTGCCCCTGTGCTACTCCTGCCCCTGTGCCCCGTTACAGCGAAGGTGCCTGGGGAGAGGATGCAGCCAGCAGCGCGGATCAAGCCGGTATCGCTACATCTGCAAGAGGCTTCTCTCGAGGGCTGTGCATCTCCCCGAGGGCCGTGCATCTCCCGTCTACCGCAGCACAGGTACCCGAGGGCCACGCTGTGGGGGTGAGATGCCTGGCACCCCTAAGAGATGTTCCCAGCTGCGCAGGGACATCGTAAGCTCCCCGGTGACACGTGGCACGGGAGGAAGGCTGTTTCTGCTGTTTCCCGCAGGAAAAGGAAAAGGCACGATCAAGGCGTGTGAGTGCTGGGTACAGCCATGTGCCCGGGCAGCCCAGCTGCTACCCAGAAAATTCATTCTTGGTTTGGGATTTCTCTTGCTACCCAGACTAATGGAGTCAGCCTGGTGTAACGCCTGCGGAGAGCTGCTCTCTGCCCGCCGGGGCTCAGGAACCAGCACACGCTGAGCTTCCTTTGGCCATTTATTCACGGTCCGGCACCACCTCGCTGGAGCGCCCCATCACGCCGCTCAGCACGAGTGACACAGGCCAGAGACCCGCAGCCCCGCTCCGAAGGCGCTTACTCGCAGCTTACGCAGCACTTCCCTGCGGCGGAGGAAACCCCTCTCTGCTCCCCCGGCGAGGGCACGAGTATAAACCTCTGCAGCTGCCTCCCATCAGCCGTGCAGAAGCGTGTGCTTCAGGGGTTTGATAAACGTTCCTCGCTTGCTATGAGTGCTTCTGCTGTGTATCAGAAGAGGCGTTAAACCTGCCTCTCCAGCCCGAGCAGGGGCACTCCTGAGGGTTTCTGCTCTGCCAGAATAACACGCTTTGCTACTTCCATGCTCGTTTGTGCTCCCGGAGGTGTACAAGCAACTCCCATTGAATCCAATCAGTTCAAGGGATGGGTTTCTGAGCACTTCACGGGTGCCTTAGATGGTTTTGAGAGGTGCACAGCACCCAAAGGCTGGGTGCTTTGGGATGCAGCCGGATCATCCCTGTGCTCAAACAGGGGGGAAGCTGTAGCTGTGTGGGCTGAGCCCCTCTGGTCACCCAGGCTCGGCTGGCAGCAGAGGGACCACCAGACCTGGCTCTTACCAATGCTGCCAGCATTGGAAGGGCACTAGCATCATTATCTCACGTTAGCTGATTGGGAAATTAATGATAATCAACTTGTACAAAGCCTCCAACTCCAGCAGTTGTGTGACTGTCACTGTCATGTACAGAGTCCTCTCGATTCTCCAGATTGCCCCAAAAAGCCTGGTCCATGCATAGCCTCAGTGACCACAGCGCAAAAGAAATAAAGAGACAAATAATTATTATTTTAGAACCCCCAATTCTTAGATCACCATCACTATTTCTAGCACCCACTATATTTTTTTAAGCCCTTGCAATAGTCCCAACTGTTAGAGGAGAATATACCTGAGAGAGGAGAGGAAGGGATGGAAGGAGAGGACAGGATGGAAGTCTGCCAGTGAGAATGCATGTGTGTAAGGTGGTCCATGGACCCCTCCTCCTGCCAGCAGCAATCCCAGTGCCCCACAGAGACCTTACCAGGGAAGCTGTCACACCGAGAGCCAGCCGAACGCAACGGCTCAGTCGGCTCTCCAGCCCCCGTGCGCGGCCTCGGGAGTTATCCTCGTTAGAGCTGGTACCTGTTGCAGAGCCAGGCTGGAAGGGGAATCGCATTAAGCTGTGTAAGGACGAGAGCAAAGCTGCCGGGCGGAGGAGAGCCGTGCCGCCGCCGCAGCCACCTGCCAGGCAGGGAAAGCCACCCCAGAGACAGCGATCCCAGCCCGGCAGCCACAGCCACCTCCCCTGGGAGCAGCACCCACGGGGCCAGCCCCTGCGAACGGCCCTCGTGCAGGGGGGTCCCAAAGGAACGGGGACACCCCCTCCGAGCTGTCGGCAGCACCCGGCTCTGGGCATTGTTCCTGCCACGCTCTTTGCTGGCTGGCATGCGTGGCGAGGGCTTGCCTGCCCGGGCTGCTGAGCAGCTGCTGGGGGGGTTTGTTTGGCTTTTTTATTTTCCCTCTCCCTCTGTCTCTCTTAGCTGGGAGCTTATTGTGCATTTCCAACAGCAACAGGGTGACCCAGGTGATAATTCAGCTGCCACTCGGCCTGGCACCGGCACAACTTGGACGCGATTCAGGCACCTGGCATCAGGCAAGGAGGGAGGGAGACAAAGGGGATCGATACCCTCTGCCCCGAAGGCAAACAAACTGCATCGATTAACTCCAGCAGCCGCAGCGACTTGCAGAAATGACCTGGTTTTTGGCAGGTCTCACGAAGACAGACTCCTCCACGTGTTTCTCTCCTCAGGGAGGTGGTTCGGCAGCCCCCTGTGCCTCCATCCCCGAGGAGAGCTGTGGGATGAGCCCCTCTTTGCTCCATCTCTCAGATGTCCGAGGCCAAACTCTCCAGGAGGACACACAGGGTCGAGAGAACCCAAAAACCTGCCAGCACCCCTGGGATCAAACATTAAGTATAAAACACATTTCTTTGCCGCAGCCTAAATACGAACAATGCAGTTACAAGCTCTGGAGACAGGTGTGCACGGAGAGAAGCAATCGCTGCCCGTAGCTGCCAATGCTTCATTTCAGCTCCGAAGATCCCTGTCTGAAGTGGCTGCGCAGCTGCCGGGATGCACAGGCAGCTCCCGCGGCCGCGGTCCGGGGCGGCAGGCTGGGTCCTGCTTCCGTGGAATTGGGCCTTGCTCCAAGGGTCTTTACAGGCACATTCTGCTGACGGGGTTCAGCTCAGGCTCAAACTCTCCCCTTTGCCCTCCCCTTCCCCACCACCCCCCGGCATTTCCTGCAATTCATGACTCCGCGCTTGACGGAGGTCAGGATTTAACGCTTTTCTCTAAATTGGTCAATTGTGGAGGTGCTGGCATTCCTCTGGCACAGCTCAGTGGGACCACCCTGGCCAAGCAAGGGGCAAAACTCCCCAAACCCTGTCTCAGCACACGCCGATAAACAGGTCCCAGCCCCTTCCAGGGGGATGCTGCTTTGTAGGACAAAATCCCATCCTCGCCAGAACTGCACTGAGCCTGCGTGTGACACAGCTGCTTAAAATGATGAGCAACCCTGATACAAGTTCACCCTGCAGGTAAGGCACCGATTTCTCTGGGCGCACCCCAAAATGGTGCCGGGCGGCAGGGTTTGGGGATGAGGGGGGCTGCTGACTGTGGCTCCCAGGGGCCAGATCCGGGCCAGCAGTGCTGCTGGTGGCCCCTCTGCCGCTCTCGGGGGTCCCAGGGGCTTCCCCGCAGAGCTGTTGTGCTCCCGCTGCCTTTCCCTCTCCTCTCCCTTCACCCCTACGCTGTTCTTCTGGCTGCCCGGCTTGATACTCAGCCAGCGAGGACATAAGCCACTGATAAAAGGAGAGAAGCTTTTATTTATTATTCAGCCATCTCCAGGGTTTCGGTGCCACAATGCATTACCCTACTTCCCATATACATTATTTATTTCCTGGTTCAACACAGGTAAAACTGAAGTGAATGTGAAAGATGTTTGAAGCCCGTACACAAAAGACTAATCCAGCCCAGCTTCCCCAAGCTGAAATCCCTTCCCTGCTCAAAACCCAGCCTGAAGAAGAAATCCTGCCCTTGCTGGAGTCAAAGAGAGTTTTTAATAATGGATTTCCAAGGGCTCAAAGCCTTAACAGATGTCTGAAGGAGGAGCGGTCCTGGCTGCAGATGTCCGCTCCCAGGAAGCCCAAAGCGGGTCTGCCCGCACAGCCCTCGCTTTTGGGGCAGGGCTGCCCTCACCGCCTCCAGCAGGAGCCGTGCCGCGCTCTCAGCCAGCAGTGACACCAGCCTCACAAAAACAAAACGTCTTGGGATCTTGCTACTTCTTTTTTTTTTTGGCATCGAGCATTTGAAGGGAAGCAAATTCAGGAACCGGAGATGTTCCTGAGCCTTTGGGTCACAGCCTTGCTGCCATCTGCAAAGGAAACAATCAAATTTCACCTCAACCCCGCTGAATCCCGGGCTGGTGCCGGTGGCTGTCCCCGTGGGCTGCCCGCTCGGCAGCTACCACGCTCCCGGCTCCCTGGGACAAGCACCGGCTCCAGCTGTTAGTGCCAAGCTCCCGCGGACACCATTCCTTTGGAGAACAACGGGATTTCTTTGGATATCAACAGGATTGCTTTGGATAAGCTGTGTTTCCAGGAAGGAGGGAGAGGAATTTGATCCTCCACGCCTCGGTCCCGAGAGGGGCGTGAGAAAAGATCAGCTGAGATTATTCAGGCATTTTACGTCTTGACGAAAGCCGGCACTCGCTGGGAGTCACCATGCCGTACCCAGGACATGCTCCTTTTCCTGTTGTCCCTGCTGCAGAGGGTTGACGCGGTCGGACGGGGTGGGCCTGGAGCACCCAGCCGTCAGCAGAGTGCTTCGCCCCCCCCGCGCAGAGGCGGGATGCTGGAGGGGAGCTCCTTCCGCAGGGACACGCTGGGCTCCCTCCTCGCCTTCTCCCACCCCTTCCCACCTGCTGTCCCATCAGGCCCTGGCACCCCGATGAGTAATTAGCGGTGCTATTAATGCACAGCATTTAGAGAAATACTCTCCAGCATTCCCCTCCTCGTCCTGGGAGGTAAATGAGCCCCTTTCCTGGGCCTGGGGGCTTGTCCCATGTGGTGGGGGCTCCCTGGGCAATGAGGGCTCCAGGGACCCCACCTCCCCATGCCACCTCCCTGCCTCACCCCATCCATCCTTGCTCCGGGACTGGCTTTTGAATTCAGACCAGCTCCCTAATTCAGCCTTTACCTTTGCCCGAAGGCAGCAGGATTGAGGCAGCAGGATTTGGGGAGCTTGCGCTGGGTGTGAGCATCACGGGACCCCCCAGTCCCCCCGACTGGGGCCAGCTGGGAGGGGAGATGCCCCTCACGCAGGCAGGGTGATGCCGTCAGGCAGGGGACAGCCGCCAGCTCCCAAACCCCGTGTCCTCCTCCATGCCCCAGCCAGGGCGTGCTGAAGGAGCCTGGCGGAGGACGCAGATTTGCTGGGCACCTCCCTCCCCAACCCTTGTGGCTCCCCCTGCCCCTGCCACCCGCTTTCGCCTGTGACAAAGCATGGCCATGCCAAGACCGCTGGCCCTCCCTGCAGCCAGCTCCCTGGGGCTGAAACCCTCCTCAGATAGGCAAGATCTCCCAGCCCTGGGTGTTGATACAACGATTACCCTGTTTGTTATGTTAAATACCACTATTTAAACAAGTAGTGCCCTTAAGCATGGGGTTTGGGAGCCCATGTCAATATTAGCTTGTGAGCAGCAGCAGCAGATAAGCCGGCGAAAATGAGGACGTCCTCTCCCATGTGCCACGCAAGTAGCGCCTTCGCCTTAACTTTCAGACCTTCTTTGATCACTTCCCACAACTGTCCTGTCATCAGAAAAGGAATGTGGCTCTTTATAAATAACATTTGCTTTGATGTAATATCTCTACATTTTCTGCTAATAAAACGGCCTTGATTCAGCCCAGCCCCGAGTCAAGCCCATAAATATGGCTTTTTCCCTTCTTAAGAGCATGCTTAAGTCCCCGGGATGGCAGGGGAAGGTGAGCACATGGTGCGACGCTTCGCCGAACGCGGGGAGGATTCATCACACGCTGCAATTTAACCGTGCGCTTAAGTGATTTGCTGAACTGCAGCATTAAATGGGAAGCAGCGATTTCTTTTAACTGCCTATAAATACCATAACTTCTTCTCAGAGCTGGAGCTATTTTTTAATGACTGGTGCTTAGCTACATTGAAGTTTAAAACCCCATGGAAAGAAAAAAAAAGAAAAAAGAAAAAAAAAAAGCCCTACTGCAGCACATGGCTAACACAAAAGCAACATTTCTTGTCCATATGGAGAACATATTGGCTGAACTCAGCTACGAAGCGACCTTTATCTTCGCTCGTGAGATGAGACCAATTAAGTCGGTGGTGGCAACGCTGCCGATGAGTTACGGCTCTCCTTCCTCGGGCAGATAAAGGTCAGGCGCCAGGTGATGCTGGCTGCGTGGCAGCTCCCTCCGCTACCTGTTGCCCTGAGAAGACTGCAGATATCACGGGTGGGTGGCCCAGAGGCTAATTTCCAGCTAATTGGGAGATTTTGAAACCCCCCCTCAAGTGGGATGCTGCGGAGAGGGCCTTCAAATGCATATACATACATATACATGTATATACATATATATATACATATATATACAGAGAACCTGGCACTGTGCCTGGCAGAGCTCCAGACGGAGCAGCCTGAACCCAACCCTTCCGCAGCTCTCCCCCCGCCGCCAGCCCCATCCCACCGTGGGGCACGGCCGGGGACTGGGGGGCACGCGGTGGCCTTCGAGCCGTATATCACCGCAGCCGGGTATCACGGCCGGGGCGCGGGGCAGCCGCCTCCCCCCGGGGATGAATTACAGAGCAATAAACCACGCTCGTCTCAGCAGGAGGGTTTTATGCCCGCCATCAATCAGGAGACACAAACAGCTCCGTTCCCAGCAGGACTGGCAGAAAGCGAGGCAGAAATGGGTGCGTGGGGATCCTAGGGATTTAGGAGGGGGGGTCCCGGGCAGGTTGGGAGAGCTGAGTCCCCCAGCACCCCCCAGCCCCGGTGCCCCCGCAGTGTAAAGCACTGCAGCGCCAGGGATGTGGTAGAAACTCCCTTCCTTGGCACCTGGGAAGGGACAAGGCGGAGGCGATGGCTGTGGCCGTGGTGTCCCGGCTGCCGCGGGTCTTCATGAAGCCGCTCACATTTGATGTGACGAAGTGCCAACAAGCCCAGCAGCTCCCAGACTGTGGGCTCCTGGAGCTCGTACCCGCGTGCCCAGCACTGCCCAGTTCAAAAACTCAAATCACAAAGTGAAAACCCAAAGCTGCCCCAAGGAGCCGGGGAGGTTTTGGGAGCCGGGGGGGGGCCAGGGCAGAGGCTGCTGGCAGCCAGCCCACAGCAGAGGTGCCGCAGGCACAGATCTGCCAGCAGACACCCCGCTCCCTGCTCCTCTGTTTGATCTCTATAATTGATAAAAGAGCTTCACATGAACAAAAACCCCACAACAAAAAGATTTCAGAGGAAGGGAGTTGAAGATGTGCGTTTGGGGCTGGCACTACGGCGGTAGTTAGATACCTAAGTGCCTTGATAAATATGGCCCTAAACATCTGCTTTCCCACTACTTACAATTAGGAGAAAGAGCAAAATCCAAGCCAGCACATCCAAATGACTGTATCCTAAGGACAAACGCCTGGACGGAGGGAATATCTCTCACCTGATTCCTGCTCTCTGGTGAATTTGCGTTTTCCTAAAGGCTTCTTTCACCAGCCCAGGGGAGCTGCTTTCTGGAGCAGCCCCAGCAGCCCCCTGCCAGCTCTCCGGGGCGCTCAGCTGCCCACCAGCCTTCTTGTCAAGACTCTAACCAAGACGAAAAGGCAATAAAACTACAGACCCCGCTTCATTCTTCAAGAGAAAAGCTCAGATCCGGGCGGCAGAAAGGCTGCAAACCTGTTTCGCGGTGGTGCAAAGGGTAAAACCAGCCACAGCAGTGCGGGGTCACATCTTAACCTCGAAGCCCCTCGGGATGTGCCCCCCACGGCACCTCTTGGGGCAGGAGCGCTGCCTCGCAGCCCAGGGGAGCAGCGGAGCATCGCCTCCCTCACCGCAGCCCACCGGGACGTCCCAGCCACCCTCCCGCTCCCCCGCCGCGGCAGCACGAGTCCCACTCCTCTCCATGGTATCCCAACACGCGCTTCTTTTCCTGCAGGAGTTGCTTCAAGGACATGACTAATACGGGATAACGACACAACAAAGCGCCATTCATGTATTTATGTACGGTCTTTTCCCTGGCTCCAGTTAGCTTCTATAAAGCCGTCAGTTTTAATGAGCGTTTTGTTGTTACCCTAACGTCGCAGGATCTTATATCTTTTCCTTGCTCGGCTATGAAAGTTTTCCTTGCTGTTGTATGGATGCTATTCCAAGCTAAAAATAGGATTATCTTTTTACCAATCAAGTCTGTCTGCGATTATGTATTCAAAGAGTGTGATATAGAGACGTGGAATAAAGGTTTAATGAATCACAAAATTGAATTCTTTAGGGGCTGGCAGCATTTTTCTGAATAAAACAACAACTTAATGTCCTACGTGTTGTACTTTACAAACTGGGACCTAAACTTATCTTGTACAAAGGAAATTACTGAGGCAATCATGGGAGGTCTTTTATTAGTATTTCTTCTCTCCCCGGCACAGAGTAGAATATGAATTGATTGTCAGAGATTTTTTAAGTGCCTTTGATTGAAGAGATGATCTCTGATAAGCTGCTGGAGGAAAATAGAAGCCAACAGCTGCTCCATTTAACATCAGTTAGCCTCCAGTTCTGGCGGTTTGCTAAATAACTCTTTTACATGCATAAACACATCTCTGTGTCACAGCCCCGCTTGCACACACCTCCCGCTCTCTGCGGAGCGCCGCGGGATGCCAGCTCTCCAGTGGGGATGGAGGAGAAGTTCAGTCGTGGTGCCGAAAACATGGGCAGGTCCGTCCCCGTCTTACCAGCCTGGATGCCGGCATTTTAAAATACCCCAGCGGTTTCTGACAGTGCTATAGCCCTTCTTAATGTGGAGGAGAGACCATCCCCCATGTTTTAGAGCCAAGGAGAGAAAATAAGTCATTTCTTGTCTGCAGCATTGTGTCTGGCAGACAAGTAAGACATAAATACTGAACCCTTGCTGTTAATAAATTTGGAGGGGGCTGCTGATCCCTGGATAACTCTGCCGCGGTTTCCCCCAGCTTGCAGCATAGTACGTCAAGTCGCGGCCGGACCCACTTCATAACCCTGGTGGCTGCTTATTGCCATAAACCACCTTCACCCACGCCACACAAATTGCCTTTGTTTTAAACACCATCACTGTCCCTTCACTTCCCAGGGGCTCACAGCCCTGAGGTGCCTGTCCCCAGCGAGGGGACTGCCATCTCCCCGCCTGGCTATGGCCTCCCCGGCCCGACAAAGTGGGAAAGACGTGGGCACGAGCTGCCCCAACACGTGGATGGGCGCCGGGAAGACAGGCAGCACAGGGCTCCGTGGCGGATGCTGGTGGGGCCGGGGAGCCCTGGCTGGGGTCTGCTTCCCGTGGGTCTCCCTAGGGAGATGCCAGCTCCAGGGTGCTGCAGCTATAAAATGCACCTAAATGACCTCCACTCCACCAAACAGCACGGGTGTCCACCTGCGATGCCGACCTTTGCGTGCAAGAGCATCCCTATGCGAGCACAGCTATGGGATAAAAAGCCTCTCAGCCAGCGCTTTCCAGTGGTGGGTTCCAGGAGACTCTGCATCCCGGTCCCATGGCAGACAGCCACCTCATGCACAACGTCACCCTGCAGATGCAGGAGCGGGACCGAGCGGCGGCCCAGGGCATCAGCCTGCCCCACGCTCCCCCCTCACTGGCGGCAAAGCCTGACCCCACCGAGGAATTTATGTCCCACCGCCCCGCTGCAAGCAGAATGCCAAGGCACCAGAAATTAATCCCTCCGCGCAGTTTTATGACTCGGTTCAAGGTGTGCAGTTGAAAGATGTTGTCCAACGCGGCTCTGCTTTCCTCCTCCTCCCTCCTTGCAAAGGAGAGGAGGAAAATCAAGTTTCTGGCTGCCGTGGGCGCCTTCCCTGCCCGGGGCACTCCTGCGCCAGAGCCGGCAGCCTTCCGCGCGTGTCGCAGCCTGCTTTATTGGCAGCCTGCAGTTGATGCTATCCTGGAAAGGCTCCGAGAAGCTCCCAGCCTCCGCATTTAGCACGAGCAAAGCCTTTTCCAAAGGAAACACTTAAAGGCTTACGCAGGAACAAAGCTAAAAGGGCTTGTAATTATTTAGAGTTGGGCAGTGGTTAAATTAGGCAGGCAGAGTCGTTACCTGCTTCATATCTTCAGTGCAAGGCAGCGAGAGGATGGACATCTTCTCGAGCTATGGCGCCCGTCAACTCGGAGCCTTTATTTGTCCCAGGAAACTTCCAGTCTCCCAAACAAAGAGCAGCTTCAAGCCCCGGCTCTGCAGAGCGGCCACTTTGGCCCTGCTGTAGCAGAGGAGGAGCGGATGCTGAGCAGCTAAAACTTGCTCCAAACCGCCCTGGCCAGGCCTGGCCATGTTTTGCAGAAGGTTTTGTGCCCTCTGGTCCTTCTGGCAGCCGACGGACCTCTCTGGGGCGGAGGGAACGGAGCCACCGGTAAACTTTGGGGTGCAGCAGCCCTGGGAGAGGCTTTGCAGGCTGCCTCCCTCCCCTCGCCCTGATCGCTGTGGATTAAAGGACGAGTGGGAACAAACGTCGGCTTTTGACCATCAGTGCTCCCGACGAAGCACTCACCAAGGAACTGCTGACTTCTTCCCTCTGCTGCAGGGCTCTTTGTGCTGGAAAACAACCCCTGGACTGTGCCTGGGATTGAGGGATGGGAGCAGGCTGTGCAAAAGACGCCGTCTTGGGCCTGCCGGGAGTGTTGCTGTCAGGGGAAACCACCTCCTGCCCGAGGGAGTAGCATGGAGGGAATCCGACCGGCTGCTGCGGTCCCCAAGCGGGAGCAGACACGGCAGGGATGGGTTAGGGACTTCCATCCCATGCGGGACGGACTCAGAGGCAGGAGTGGGGACAGGGCTGTCCACTGAGGTCACAGCACCACAGNGCACAATTTCACCAGAATAGACGTCACAAATATTAAGCCAAACAAGCCCCCCCCGAGGCGCCCCGCCACGCCGGGAGCGCTGCCTGCAAGAGGCGCCTGCGGCAGCGCGGGATGGATTTCTGAGCGCTGTAGTTATAGCAACAGGCGCTGCCGTTCAGGTCTGCAACTCTCGGCTGCGCCTTGGGAAGTGCAACTCGCCCCACGAAGCCTCTGAGCAGCAGCGGCCAGCAAAAAAACCCACGGGCCCAGGCGAGGGGGTGGCTCGTGGGCATGGCACCAGCCCCGTGCTGCGAGACGCCTGCCTTGGGCGCCCGCGGAGCTCCCCAGCCATCTTTGCACTGTCCCCCGTGGGCACAGACACGTCAAAAAGCCATCCCCATGCACGCCTGCTGCTTGTGCAGCCCCCAAAGTGTTCAATCAATGCCATGCAGCAACACCAGGGACGCCTGCTGCCGCCCGCGGAACAAAACCTCTCTGGTTCCCAGCGTGTGCGGGGTCGGCAAGGCACTCCCGCCTCTTTAAAGGACACTTCGCTGATTTTCTCTTCTTCACAACACGCAGCCAGGCTAAAGAGCAGTTCTCTTGCCTGCAACTCAGACGCCCTGCTAGAAAATCAATAGTCATTTGGTGATACTCTGGCACTCCTTCGCAGCGTTGCAGTGCCTGGGGAGGAGCAGCTCTGGTTTGCTGGTCTCCTGAGTAAGCAAAAACCAGTAAGGGTCAGACTGGCCTTGGGCAGATGCTCTTGGGCCATGTGAGCCGCACAGACTGATAAATCCATCCAAAACTTCAGGATCGTGATTTTGTGCTTGTCCAAGGGACTGCCCCAGCCCGTCAGATGGCAGAGAGCAGGCTGGAGGTGTCATAGGATCAGAGAACGTGTTGGGTTGGAAGGGACTTTCAAAGGCCATCTAGTCCAACCCCCCTGCGGTGAGCAGGGACATCTTCAATGAGATCAGGTTGCTGTCCCTTGGGTTCCCCACATCCCCCCCAGGCAGCGCAGTGCCCGCTGGCTCATCCTAAAAGTCCTGAAAAACAGGGAGCACCCCTCGCATCAGCCTCGCTAGAGCCTGGACAGGTTTATATGTCGGATTTAGAGGAAACGCATCCCAGCCTACACCAGGAACAGATGTTGCTGGCTGGCCCCAGCGTGGAGCGTGGATACTTGGAGCATCTGCGGCAGGAGAGCGGGAGAGCTCCCCGGGTCCAGACCCGGCACACACAGACCCGCTCCCGGGCAGCTCCGGGCACAACGGGTAGGTACCAGCTCCTTTTCCTTAGCTTATTTACCTACAGAAACGGAGAGAACAGGACTTGCAGAATTCAGCGCCAGAAACAGCATCACTGCTTCAGGGCTGGGACTGACCCCGGATTTCTGAGCCGGCACCGGGGCAGGCTAAAGCACCGTGTTTCTGTTCAGCGGCTGGACCGGGGAGGCAGGGAGCAGTGGCGGGTGGGCATGCCAAGCACCAGCCCCGGTTTAAAACAATCAGGAAGCTTAAAATAGGTTTTGAGCAACTCTGAACCACAAAAATAAAAGCCGCTGGCATTTTTTTTTAAATGAAGAACGGAAATTCCTCTTTTCTGTGAATTAAGGACAGCACCAGCAGGGCTGGATTTCAGCAGGTTTCAAAGGGCAGCAGACATATTATTTTTAAATGATAAATAAAATGTAATAGCCCGACCTCAGGAATACAATCGTCTGCTTTCAATGCGCTCCGGTTTCTTTAATTCTTTTCCATCAGCGCAGATATATGAACTGCCGGAGATCCCTGCCACCTCCCTGTCTGCCTGCGTTACAGCCTGAGGCACAGGAACCTGCTCTGGGTTACAACCTGCCCGGGAAGCAAATCCCTCCCGGAGAGCAGGAGGGGAAGGACATGACTCTTTCCCCTGGGCGCTGTCTGTGATAAGAGGAGAATTAAGACCTCCAATCTATTTCTAATGGAGAGGTTACGGGAGGGCATTTTGTAAGCAATTGAGAGGCTGGTGGAGGAGCTGGGCCAGGAAATGTATGGAGTCTCATTACCTTTTATCTTCCGAGCACATAAAGTTTGCAGAATCTCTGTTTGGGTTAGCAGGAAACCTCTGGAAGAATTATACAGGCTGCCCGCGTGCTTATCAAGGGAGAAGAGCGCCGTGCTCTATCAGCCAGCTGTGGGGCTTGGCGGAGATAAAGACATCCCCCTGCCCAGCAGTGACTTGGGATAAATCATCCTGTCCTCGCGCTGCCATCACGCCTAACCTCTGCTCGGCCCCTTCCAGCCCTCACACGATCTCAGCTGCGGGAGTCGGGACGAAGGAGCGTGGCCGGGTCTTTTTCCAGCATCCTAGTGCCCTCCCCGCCGTCTGGGAAAGAAGGGAGCGCTTAATTTACGGTTCAGCTGTAAACGCCTTGCTCTAGATAGCCTATCGAGGCCTCAGCTTAAATATACGCCTCGCTGGGCACCAGGAAAAACAGTGTTCGGATCAGTTGGTTTTTAGGCTGGATCCCAAGGCTGGAGGCTGAGGGGTGTCCGGGGACCAGGCGCTGGCTGGGAAATACCCCTTTTTCTGCAGACCAGCTTCATGGGTGTCCCCATCCCCTTGTGCCTTCCACCCTGGCTCCCTGTCAGGTCCCACGGGAGGCCAGCACGTGCTGCTGCCCCACCGGACACAAACCCCACAGAAATGGCTGGATCCACGACATGCATTTCCCCCCTAAGACCTCCGACAGCCCCTGCCCTCCATGGGATGGAGAAAACCACACGGGCTGAAGCTCAGCTCACAGAATGAAGCTCAGATCACAGGGGTTGGAAGGGACCTCTGGAGATCATCGAGTCCAGCCAGTCCAATAGGTCTGCCCTATTGCTATGGCAAAGAGGGTTTGCTCCGGCTCAAAGCACATCGGCATTGCCGGCAGGGTTGGGATTGCCGTCTGCGGGGATGCAGCACACTGGCCGGGCTGCTGGCAGAGCATCCCGGGCTTCACCTCTAGCGCTTAGGGCCCGTCACGGCCATGAAGGCAGCACAGAGATGTCCTCGGGAGCGAGAAGTCAGCGCAAATCCCGGGTGATGCATGAAGAGAGAGAGCCGCTGCCTGCAGCGCTTGTGCGTCCGGAGCGTGGGCAGGGGATGGTGCTAAAGGGACTTGCGACTGCCACGGCCACCCAGGGAAACCTGTCCCTTCCCATTGATCCAGCAATGGTTAGGAGGCACGCAATATTCAAGAGGCTGCAAACGCAGCTGGCTGGGCATAGATACGCAGCGCAAGGCCTGCGATATCTGCTGTCGGCCAGTGCCACCAAGTCATGAAAAGTAGTGATGCATATAACCAAAATCCCCGAAGACTCATTGTTTTATCTAAGCACCATCTATACACCCAGAAAATAAAACTGCGCGTGTGAAAGAGAACAAATTAAAATCCAATTTGATCTATAGCAAATAGACGCTATCATCGGTGGGAGGACGTTAGAGATATATTGGTAGGCGCATAATTCCTTGGTGAACTTTTATGGGCCAATTGATAAAAAATATTCTCAGGAGAGCAATGCACATTATTTCTAGAGCTGCAGTGTTCTAGCGAGTCAGTGCAGAGACGTGTGATTTACACGTCGAACACAGAGGGCTACCTCGACATGGGAGGCAGGAGCACGGCTGCTCCGTGGGGAATTCTCCTCTGGGATCAATGCACAAGGTCTCCCTTTGGCCTGCGGAGAGATGACAATCTATGCCAAGATTTACGTGGATCTCTCCTGTTAGAAAAGCAGCAGACACTTTTAACAGCAATGTTCCCAAGCAGGACAAAATCCAGCGCGATGAAAAAATATAAATTCCACAGCAGTCCTGCACCTTTTCTTACTATTGCCTTAAACGCCTTCAGCAGAGCAGAGCAATTTCCTCCAGCTCTCTCTGTGTTCACGAAACCGAACACGAAAATCCAGATAAAAGATATTAATGTGTCTTCTTTCCAGCAGTGTGGTACTGGGTTGAATTCTTGCAGAAGGACCGACTGCCCCTATAGGGCCGGGACGGTTGGCTAACCGTGATGTCCGTCCCTGCCCGGCGCAGGGCGATGGCCAGCCGGCCCACGCTGCATGTGGGCACAGTCACATCCACGGTTCCTGACACCTCCCATACTCCCTAAATACAATCATGGACTCAGAGAATGGTTTGGGTTGGAGAGACCTTTAAGGGCCATCTAGTCCAGCCCCCTGCCAGGAGCAGGGACACCTTTAACTAGACCAGGCTGCTCAGAGCCCTGTCCAACCTGGCCAGGAAGGTTTCATCCACCACCTCTCTGGGCAACCTGGGCCAGGGGCTCACCACCCACAGTGTGAAAATTTCTTCCTTGTATCTCACCTAAATCTACCCTCTGTTACTTTAAAACCACTACCCCTTGTCCTATCGCAACACACGCTGCTAAAATGTTTGTCCCCATCTTTTTATAAGCCCCCTTTAGGGACTGGAAGGGGCTGGAAGGTCTCCCCAGAGCCTCTGTTCTTATTTTAAACAGCAAAAATTCCATCTGTTTTCCATAAGCAAATTCTCACCGTCTGATGTATGGGGTGCCTGAACCAGCATCCTCTGTCCCACGAGGAACTTTTGCGATGGATTTCCATGAGAGCTGCAGTCGGATCAGGGCAAGGAGCTGGCATGTTGCTGCTATTTCAGCCCAGAAAGCCCCCCCCAGCCCGGGCTGCACCCCCACAGGGTGGGCAGGGGAGCGAGGGGGGGATCCTGCCCCTCTGCTCCGCTGGGTGAGCCCCCCCTGCAGTGCTGCCCCCAGCGCTGGGGCACCCACAGCAGNACCTAAATCTACCCTCTGTTACTTTAAAACCACTACCCCTTGTCCTATCGCAACACACGCTGCTAAAATGTTTGTCCCCATCTTTTTATAAGCCCCCTTTAGGGACTGGAAGGGGCTGGAAGGTCTCCCCAGAGCCTCTGTTCTTATTTTAAACAGCAAAAATTCCATCTGTTTTCCATAAGCAAATTCTCACCGTCTGATGTATGGGGTGCCTGAACCAGCATCCTCTGTCCCACGAGGAACTTTTGCGATGGATTTCCATGAGAGCTGCAGTCGGATCAGGGCAAGGAGCTGGCATGTTGCTGCTATTTCAGCCCAGAAAGCCCCCCCCNCCAGGTTGCCCAGAGAAGCTGTGGCTGCCCCATCCCTGGAGGGGTTCAAGGCCAGGTTGGACGGGGCTTGGAGCAGCCTGGGCTGGTGGGAGGTGTCCCTGCCCAGGGCAGGGGGGGGGGCACTGGGGGGGCTTTAAGGTCCCTTCCAACTCCAACCATTCTGGGATTCTATGATTCACCTCCCTGTTCAGGAGCAGCCCAGCTCAAGCTCTTCACCTGGGGCACAAAGAGGTCCAGGGGCTGAACATCCCACCCCCGCCCTTAGGAAGGAGATAAGTCACTCCTTGGGAAGGAGATAAGTCACTCCTCTCTTCATGCAGCGAGGGCTGCGAGGGGAAATTGCTGTGTCAGGAGACATTTACTGGGGCTCAGCATTCACCTGGGGGTTTTTATTTATTTATGCATCTTTGCAGCTCTATTGCAGCTCAGCCATTATTAATTTTTTTTTTTTGCAGAAATTTAAAATAAAATAATCCAAGTTGGTTAAAAACAAAAAACCTGAGGTTTTTATTTCTTCCACCCCAAGAACAGGTATTTCCTTCAATCCCGAGGAGTTTCATGGGCTGCAGGAGGGGGCCCGTTGAGATCCCATCAACATGGCACGGATCCTGGCTGCTCCGCTCCGCCGGGACAGGGGCACCCAGCCAGCGGTGCCGCCAGAGGAGGGATCCAGACAAGTCTGTAAGGAAAAAAACACTGACCATAACGACTTCATTACTCCTAGCCGGCACCGTACTAGTCACCTTTATCAGCTTTGTAGTGTTTTAGCCTATTCAGCAGTTTTGTCTCAGCTGGTCTGACTGTACTGACATATGTAACTATTTTATTAAAATCTAATCCAACTACAGAATAAAATAAAAATCCAATAGTAATACTGAGGTCTAATTAAAGACAAAAACCTGTTGCTCTCTTTCTAGATTAAAATGTCTTCATTTTACTTCACAAATTTGTACTCACCTAAATCAGGCTTTTTTAGGCATGTGAATGGCTCCAAGGGAGGGGGGGGGGGGCCAGCGACACCCCCCCGGGATGACAGGACCCAAGCGCTGCTCAGGCAGGTTCAGGTAAACGAGGATTTGATCCTGCTGAATGTACCTTGGGTTGCACGGATCGCAGCTTACTTTCCAAAAGGCATTTCCCACGGCTGCCGACAACCTTACCCTTCTGCTTCATACCGGTCAGCGGGGTTTTCACCATGAGGCTTGATCCACCAAGGATGTGGGGTATTTCTGGGATGTTCTCAACAGCAGGAATAGCTGCTGCATCCCTCAGCCACAGATACCAAATTTAGCACCTCGTGGGAGGCAGCGCCGGTCACAGCTTGCAGGGCTTACTCGGGGACGGCAGCCTTAGCAGACCCCTTTTGGGTGCCTAGATTTGAACGTTTGCGATCTGGTGCCATCTGGGTCTGCCGGATCCGGACACTTTTTGCAGGTCCATGCACAAAGGTGGATCAGAGGTAGAGGATTTTCAGGCTGACCCTTGGATTTGAAATCAGATGACATCGCTGTCTGCGCTTCGGCTTGGCCCCGCAACGCCGTATTCTCTTCTCTGATCTGCCATGCCTTTCTTTAAATGGTAAAAGCAGCTTCCTAGAGTGCAGAAAAAAAGGAGAACCGTGAGAAAACGCAGGGATGCGACCAGACACTTGTAAAGTGCTGCACTGAGCAGGGACCGGAGCCTCAGGTAGCCTCAGCACCGACGATGGAAACGGCCCCACATGGATTTAGGCCAGTTGCCTCCACCACAATGTGCCTGCGCTGTCCTGTGGGATTGGGGATCTCGCTGCCTCCTCAAACTACAACAAACACACATAAAAACGTGTCCTAGTCAATAATTTATTATACTGAGATGGCAGCATAATTAAGTTACCAGGGGGCTTTGGGCAAATATCTGGCAGCATAAGGTGCGACGTGCTTTTGGCACGAGCTTTATTTAAACACATTGGATCAATTTGAATCAATCTGACATGTACACACTTCAGGGCATGGCTAGTTCCAAATCAATTAAACTCCTTATGACTTTATGATTAGAAACCTGAGGTTATAAAGCATTAATATAAAATCAGAGTTTATAAAGTGAAAAATAAAATCCCAGCGTAATGTTTCATGAAGATCACAGGAATCATTATATAAGCTTCATTAAACAAACAAGGTAAGGGTAATTAGGCTGTAAATTGAGTACAGTAGTTAAAAAAAGAGAAACTATAATTAGGAGGTGATGGCCACTTAACCAAAAATAAGGCAGTACGAATAACCAGGTGCCTTCTGCATGATTTCAAACAAAAACGCAACTGATTCCTCTGGGACATGGTGCATCCGAACAAAACCTTCCACCATGGACACTGGTTGTAGCAAACGGCTGCAGGACAAGGGAGGCAAAGAAAGCGAACTGCAGTTTGCCTGGAAAGAGAGAAAAAAACACGCTGAGCAAAAAAGTACATACAGGTCTTGCAGAAAATTGTGAAAAAAAATCCCAAATTGTATTACAGCCGCGAGTTGTGCTGTAATGATGCGATTCACTCGGGCACCTTCCCATGGAGCAAACACATGGGCAGGGGCTCACCGGGAAGAGCTGGTGCACATCCCGCTAATGTGGATGGGGACCGAAACTCTGTGCTATGTGCTCTGGTTGATGAGAAACGAGTTTAAGTTGAGGGCTTGGGAGCATTTCTGAGGGAAGGTCTGACTGTAGATTTCACTTTCCCGAACATTTAATGTAGGAATTACCAAATTCAAAAGTGCCTCCCCCTGCTACACCGATTTCCTTTAACAGAAATCCCAGGGGAACTAAACCCTTCCAATGAGCATTCAACCTGCGGGAGGAGCACGATGACCTTGCCTCTTCTCTGACTTGGCACAAATTACCCAAAGAGATCAAAATCATCCCCGGGACACTGGCATTTCTTGGGCAGACTCAGGCCCGCCCGCCTTTTCAAATGCTGCGAAAGACCCTGTAAAGCGATTCTCCTTCAGAAATATGGGTAACTATATTGCACGTGCTTTTATCTGACCTACCCAATAAAGACACGTTAATACAACAAAGTAATTTCAAAAAAAATGCTGTGGATGGAAAAATGCAACAGGCTTCCCAGCAGCTCCCTCTCTTACACCCAAGGCACGAATCGCTTCCTACAGCCCTCGGCGGCACGTGCCAAAGGGCAGGGGCCAAAGTCCACTAAGTTGGCAGAAGAACTCAGCGGCTTCAGCGGACTTTGCACCAGGCCCGGCGCAGGCAGGAGATCTCCTTTGCTCCTTGCTGTAATGCGATGGAAACGCTGGAGAGCCACACGCAGCTTTTGCAGCTTAACCTTTGCTCGCACCCGAATGGATGTTGGTTTAAAGATGTAGAAGGTCTGAAGGAAAAAAAAAAAAAAGGAAAAGGAATGTAGAATAGGACAGGGAGGAATCATAACTGATGGCAAAGAGAGGAAAGTCCTTGCCGCAGACCCGCTGTGCAGGCTGTTGGCAGGGGTGAGGATGGCCAGCGGGCCGGCCAGGCTGCAGCCTAGGTGAGGAACCACCCTCAATGTTGGACCTGCGAGTGGGGTCGGGCTCTGCTCCCAAGGAACAGGCGACAGGACGAGAGGAGACAGCCTCAAGTTGCGCCAGGGGAGGTTTAGGATGGATATGAGGAAAAATTTCTCCTCTGAAAGGGCAATCAAGTACTGGAACAGGCTGCCCAGGGAAGTGGTGGAGTCGCCATCCCTGGAGGGATTTAAAAGCCGGGTAGATGTGGTGCTAAGGGGCTTGGCTTAGTGATGGACTTGGCAGTGCTGGGTTAATGGTTGGACTTGATGATCTTAAAGGCCTCTTCCAACCAAAATAATTCTATGGTTCTGCAAGACCCGGGCAGAACAGCGTGCCCAGCCTGCCCAGGCGAACAGGAGACGGCCCCCTCGCAGCACAGCCAGGCTGGGAAATGCCAGGTGTTTTCACGCAGCCCAGATCCACGTCCTCCTCTCCCCATCCCAGAGAGCCCCTGCCGCTGGACCCGAGCTCGTACAGCCCCACGGGGGATGTCTGCCGGTCTGTCTGTCGCCAGATGGTTCCGCTTCACACGTAACAGCACCCAGCCCCCTCCTCCCGGCTCACCGGGGGCTGATGCACCAGTCGGCCACCGGCACCCCAGGGTTGGTGGCCACAGGGGGTCCACAACAAACACACAACCCGTTCCAAAGCCAAGCAGACAGGCAGGCTGGGAGAGCCTTCCAAACCCCATAACCACATCCCGGCAGTTCGGAAAATAAGGTATCAAGACTCTCGTGAGGCTTGAAATAAAACCCAAATCTGGATCGCTTCAGCCTCGCGCTGCCACTTTGAACTTCTTGGCAACCGGTTCAGAGCCTTTGAAGCTGCATCCCCAGTCCCACCTCCCTCCCAGTTCAAACGCGGCGCGGCCGGCATGCCTCCCTCAGCTGGCCAGCACATTGGAGACTGCTGGATGGGCAGACGCAGCACCCCGGCAGCATCCCGGTCCGGGTGCTGCGTCTCGAGGGAGATTCACAGGGAAGGCAACAGCAGCCGGGGGGGGTTATTGCAGGGACTTAATAAGCAGAAAGAAAGGATGAGCCTTTGCGGTGAGCCATCAGGCCCCCAGGATCAGCCACTAAAGGTCGAGGTATCCAAACCAGGTCCTCAGAATCACAACCTGGGTTTAGGGCACGGGGAGGTTTAACTCGCTGCCTGAGGCTCGGCTGGTTTCCAAGGGTGGGATCAATCCCTTTTCCACACTTCCCCCTCCCTGCCCAGAAAGGTGAGAAACAGCTAAAACCAAGAGAGACCCCAGAACTCAGCAATATTTCCCGCGGCTTTGCCGCAGACGCCAGAAACCAGAAAAAAGGGCTCCGTGTGTCTGTGTGTGTGGAAAGGCGGAGGAGAAAAACTGGTTCGGTCACAAAAGCAGTGGGGACACGGTGGCCGGGTGACACTGTCCAGCCCTTGCCACCTCCCTGCAGAGCACGGAGTCTCAAGTGTGACTGGGGGGGGTGGTTCTGGGGACCCCTGTACCTGGCTGTGCCATCCCGGGGTCCCCAGCAGGGAGCGGGATGGGGAGATGGAGAGGAAGGCTTCCAGGAGCCGGCGTGTGGCAACTGGCCAGGGACACAGGAGTGCTGGCAGAAAGCCAGCACCAGGCTCCGGCATTTATTAGGGGACCCGCTGGCTTACCAGGAAATTACACAACAGTTAAATACTTTATACATTGAACTAGTTTATTAAGGAGCTGCTCGAGATCTCTTTTTTTTTTTTTTTTCCTCCTTTTTTTTCATAGAGGGACCATTCTGGAAATGACGATGCTGTGAGCAGGAGCCGGCCCCGCCATGCAGCAAGGCTCGGTGGCATGGTGCCATTGCATCGCCGCTGGCGGGGAACAGGAGAACGGTGTGCGCAAAAAAAGGGGAGATCTCCCCCCGGAGCCTGCAAACACACCCAAAAGAGCAAACGCCAGCGGGCAGGCGTGAGCGGGGCTCAGCCACGGTTGCACAGCGGCAGAGCCGCCGCTGCCGCACAGCCTGGCAAACACACGGGGGGTTTTAATCTGTGAGTGTGGACAAAAGCCACAGCAGGATAAGTGCTGCAGGGAATGAATGTTTGGCCCATGCCTGGGCCAAGGCTGGGGCACGGACACATCCCCACCAGCACCCCTGCCCCATCGCGCAGGGACCAGACCCCAGCGCTACTTCTCGGGTCGCCTCTCGTTATCCATGGGAGCGAATCCAGCTGCGACTCAGTCTGCCCTGGCGCACCGGGCAGGATGGCAAATGCCAGCACGGCGACTAACGAGCAATAATCCCTGCCAGGTAAGGAGTGACTCAGGCACGTACCCCGGGCTAAAGGGTGCCAAAGCCAACACAGATAAATGACAAACAACGAACCTTGAGACTAGAAATGAAACAATGCGCTGAGTGGAAAGGCCGCGATAGGGACTGACCAGAAAAGTCACCGAGGCTGTTGCAGATAAGCAAAGAAAGGAGGAAAAAATATCCCCACGCTTTCCTGGGGTGGTGGCAGGCAGAGAAGGAACGCTGGGATCCTGCCTGCAGCTGTGTCCAGGGGGTTGCACACTCATTCCTACAACCCGCCCAGCCCAGGGAGCACCCCGGGCTTGTTCGGTGGCCTCAGACACAGCAGCGGGGACAAGGAGAGGAGGGCAAACGTTTCTGACTAGGTGGAAAAATCGGGGAGCCTGTAACTGCCGGGATATCTCCGACCCGCGAGCTGAGTGCGCCCAGATTTGTCTCTACCACCACAGAACAAGGCGGGAGGGTGTGCAGCCGTTATCGGGGCAACGGCAGCCCTTCTGCACGACCCAGTGAGAAGCGGCAGAAAATGAGTTTTCCAGGGCAGACATAACTGTCCACACAGCGTTTGCACCGCATCGATTATCGCCGGAGAAAATGGGGACAGCGAGTGTATTGACCTTTACAGGGAAAGCACCACGTATCTGCAGGCTTTCCGCTGCAGGGCAGGAGTGCGCTGCTTGGCTGTTTCCATACAAAAAAAAAATGGAGCGTCTCGCTACCCCCTGCCTCCAGGGCACAGGAATCCTGTCCTTCCGTGCCCTTGGCTTTGCCCAGAAATACTGCGTAGCTGCACAAAGGTGTTCCTTCTCCCAGCACCTGGTCTCCTGCGCTTTCGCTCCTCCACCTTTTGACTTTGAAGGCGAGGTTGGGGAAGATGCTCGCAGAGCTCCTCAGCACTCCCTCCTCACCACCTCTAATCCTGGACCACGGGGGCACGCGCGGGCCGGCGGGCAGTACATCATGTACAACTGCCGGAGTGTCACCAGCGAGGATGTGGCAAGCGGAGCCTACGGCCACTCACCCGTGAAATGTAAATTTAATGTAACTATTTGCAATGTAAAGTGCTTTGCACTTTGAAAAATACGCTCTTATTTGCGCCTTTTATTGGAGAGAGGGAGAAAAATATATTCAGAAACAGTCTCTTGTGCGTGTTCAGTTCTTCCTGCATCCAGAGTTATGGAGTTTATATTGAAATTTAGCAGCTGTGGGATACGCAGACCAACAGTGCCATCACCACTAAATCATCTCTTATTTAGCTAATGCCCTTCAGCGCTCGCACTCCCCTGCAAAAGCTACATATAGAATAGAAAATGACCTGCCAGGCTTACAGCACACTGCTCAAAAAAATTCCTCCTTCCTTCAGTTCCTCCAAAACGCCCTGTCCCAGTAATACCAACAATGTGTTTATAAATATTTCAGGACTAGTGGGTTTATTCTTAGGCAATAATAGCATTTTCCCAAGAGTCTTTTTTCTTTTGTTTATTTTCATTCAACTTACCAAAAGTGTCCACCTCAAAACAGTTAAATCAATTGTGAACGAATATATGTAAACGCATTAAAGAACACTTAATCCACTACTCATGCTACTACAATATTTTATTCTATTTAAAATTATGATAAAGGCTTCTTAACTTTCTAGTCTCACACTACATATTAAGGAGCTGGCTTTTTTTGACTGTGCATCTGTATATTAACAAAGAAAGAAAAAAAAAAGGCTCACAAATAGAAGTATTTCAATTATTTCAAAATAACGTGGGTGTTTTGCCATCTCCTGACTTTCAAACTCATCTTTCTTCCACTTTCAGGTCAAACATCATCAATTACGAATTTTGCTGACAAGGAACTAGAGCCACTGGTAACTCAGAAATTAACAGACTAGGGGGGAGCCATTGGTAACTCAGAAATTAATAGACGGGGGGGGAAGCAGTTGAGAAAAAAAATGGTTATTGTTAGAAATAATGCAAAGAAACTTCTTTATAAATGTTACTCTGCATCCACAGACTCAAGAGGAAACATCTCCAGTAAATCCCTGCAGAAGATGGATTGAGCAGAGCTCTCACATCCCATTGCTATGGGCTATTAATGCTCACGCAATCAATTAGTTGAGTGCAGGAGACAAGTGATAACTTCTTTGCTCCTCTAAATAACTCGGAAGCATCTGGCTGCCTCCTTGGCCTTCAGTGAAACGACAAGCCTGGCGGCTGGCACGAGGTACTGACCTGCTCTGAAACGCTGACGTACATCCACGGCGGGTGGTAGAGCTTCGGCCAGAAGGACTGGGCACATCCATCCCACCTCACGTAGGCAACGTGACATCCCTTGTTTCTGCTTAGATCTAACAAGTTAACTATTGCAAACTAGTTACGTCTTTATAAATCACCCCTAAAAAAGAATATAGTTTTGCCAGTGAAGCCAAATTATGAAAGACCATGTGGCAGGACCAACAAGACAGCACAACCACTTGCTGATTTCTTTTCTTTCTTTTGTTAAAACTAAGTAAGTTGTTTGTATTGTTTTTTTTTTTTTAAACCGCAGGTCAAAGACTTGTTTTCCTGCAGAAAATGTGAGTGGCCAGGCTTAAAGAGGTGCCAAGATTAGTCAATGGAGGTGACAAATGTGTTAACAGCCTCAGACACTTGGTAAGGAACGTCCCCACAGCAAACCTTAATCTTTCACTAGAAGACAGGCGTGTCAAACACTGTAGCAGCATGTCTGGTATCCCGGTAGGAGAGCAAACGTACGTCATCTCAGGGTGACACCGTCCCTCATCAGAAACCGCGGCAAGGGACATCCATCAAGAAGCCCTGCGGAGTCACCCCCAGCCCCGTCCCTCGCCCAGGTGAGCCGGGGGAGTTCCCTCCTGGCACCGACCTGTTGATACAGAAAGTTGAAGATCGATGACGGTGGACAAGATTTTCATCATTCACGGAGATAACAAGAGGCAGAGATAAATACTTCCGCAGGCTGCAAGGCTGGTGGGAGTGGTCTTACCTCGCGGTTCATTAAGTTTCCAGAAAGCTTCATCTGCTGTCATTAAGTGCTACGCTAATGAGACTGGGTGGTTTGCCAGCAACTTGACTCCAGGAGACATGGCAAAACTTCCATCACGCACTTCTTTAAGCCCCAGCCATAGTGATGACTGCTATCAGAAGACTGGGAAAAGAGAGAAATGTGGGTCAGTAAAAGCTACGAGGGTGGTTCTGTCACCACTTTGCCACCCCACCAGGGATGGACAGCAGTAGGAAGGAAGGCGACCTGGAGCAGAGGCATCCCAGAGCCTCATTGCAAGACCTGCAATGCTTCCAGCACGGGAAAACAAGCACACAGAGCACTGCGTGCAGCAGAGAATTACTATGGAAGACTCCGATCTTTTTCTGACTTACATTATATTAAATGAGATGAGCCATGAGGAAGAAGTTCTTTACCCTGAGGGTGGTGAGACACTGGCCCAGGTTGCCCAGAGAGGTGGTAGCTGCCTCATCCCTGGAGACATTCCAGGCCAGGCTGGATGAGGCTCTGAGCAACCTGATCGAGTTGGAGATGTCCCTGCTCCCTGCAGGGGGGGTTGAAGAGATGACCTTTAAGGGGTCTCTTCAACCCAATACATTCTATGAGTCTATTCCATACATCAGTGTAAAACGGGAGTGCCCGTGGGGTTATTATAAGGTAAAGCCTAAAGTAACAACTAAGCAACAGAAATTCCATGATTCCCACACCAGAAAGTCAGGTAGTGCTGAACTCATCCCATGCGTGAGGACAGGGCACCGGGTCCCATCCCAGGGTGCAGGGAGGACACGTTTCCAGCTGCCGCAGTTCGGGCAGAGCAGGCTGGACTTGGGGAGAGCCCGCTCATGGGCATACCTGCGCCACAAATCTCACCCCCTTATTGTCACTCCCCCAGCACTACTCCCAGTGCCCTCCAGCGGACCCGTGGTGTGTAGGGACCGGAGGATTCAGACCTCCAGCACTCACCTGGGAACTTGCGAGCATCCCTGAGGAGAACCGGGGGCAGCTGGGGCACCGGCCCGGCTCGGCTCCCCTCGCCCCACGGACACAGCTGCCAGGAGACCCGGGGCCAGTGGGGTCCCACGGCATCAATCATCGCCTTCGCAAGCTTCTGCCGCTTTTATGCACGGCTTTCCTTCTCATTCAGCATACACGGTGAGACGGGTTAAAACCTAAAGCCATTTATAATAATTATTCTGAAGGTTGCCTGCAGATAATATAGAAAATAACACTGGATTTGGGGGAAAAAAAAATCCCTTTTAGCTTTAATAAAAGCATTTCAAAGCACTAGAAGGTTATTTATAGGGTGTGTAAATGTAACTGGAGGGGAGGCAGAGTAAAGGGAGTTCAAAGGGTGTCTGTGAAAAGCAAAAACCCACTGTGTTATTGACACCGCTTCCTGCTTTCTCACACTCAGCAACCTTCTTAAAACAAACTGGAGGAAACAACAGCAACAGAAAGGAAAAAAAGCTACTGAGAGCTATTTGAGATTAAATAATACTTTTTGACGGCTGGTAGGAAAAGGACCGGTCCTGCACCCTTGCTTACAATAGCGCGCTGCTCCGAACACTTACTGGCTTGTAGAAGCATCCTAAAGCCCAGAGAGAGCTGCAGGTTGGGGCCGGCAGGGGGATGGGGACAGCAGGAGGATGGGGAGAGCAGGGG